>CAHIKZ030000163.1:525000-587500 GCA_903632075.3 Acanthosepion pharaonis | reverse complement strand
GAAGTCCTGATATTTAACCCATCGCAGGAGGAGATGGATTGATACCTTTCCCAAGTCTATTTTCTCGTAAGTGAATGTAATGAACACGACAACAATTCGAATTCGGCTCTCCAATTTCTCATTCCGTGTCGCTATCCACTACACCACGCGCATATCAACGTAAACATCTTGAAGAATTCAACTTAATGGAATGGCGATGCGACGTCAGTTCCAGGATTATTTGTTACATTATATATGCATCTTAGTACGGTCATATTACAAAATAATCTATTCCTTGTCCCTTCAAAGCTATTTTCACTTCCGAAGTGTCAGTAAAAGCAAACAAACATAGCGGATTCTAACTGTAGACAATAATGGTCATCTAGGTACCAGACACTCGTCATAAAGAATCCCCACTGAATCCCACCAACACAATGTAGAAATTAATTTTCGCGATACATTTAGTTTTTGCCAATGAATGTTTTGTTCAAAATGCTGATTTTGTATAGAGTAAAGACAAAATAAAAATGAATCACACGATATTAATTTCCATAAGTTCATGTGAAACACATTTGTTTGCTTGCTGAAATTTTCCTAGATTATTTAAAAACTTTACTACAATTAACCGATACGTTCGTGTTGTTTATTATTCATATTCCTTCATCTCCTCAACAAAATATATCACTTTTCTCATACTTACGTGTTCCACATCATGTTTTGAGTTCAACATTTTTTTCTAAACTTAGCAATCCCCACATATTACTCGCCTGCACCAGCGGTACATTTATCATAAGCAACTGTGTAAGATGCTAAGTCTTCAAAATGATATTTGAAAACTAATCAGTAACAAATCTACATTTTATATTCAGTCATGGCTCCAATTCAAGTAAATAATCATTTTTTTTTTTTTTTTTGCAAACCATCTTACTAGTTATGCAGGAGCCTGAAATAAAAAAGATGATTTCCTAAATATTAAATAAAAGAGATTATGTGAGGAAGGAGTATTATCCTGGGACTAATGTTAAAACCAAAAGAATCGAAAGAAACAATTTATATATAACATAAAATTGAAGATATGAAGTGGTAGAAAATATCATAAAACATTTTTTTGTTTTACTTATATTTACTAATTATATATTTTTAAAATCGTTGACTTAGTTTTATTTTTTATTTCTTCAAAAGTAGTAGATAGGTTCCCCTATCGCCCGGTTCACATGCCTTTCACGTTTCTTGAACAGACGTAAAGGTTTATAACTTCTTTCCTGTTTTAGATTGGGTATCCGTTTCCTTCTCGTAGTCTTCTCATTCTCCTTCTCTCTAAGCAACCCTTTGTGTCTTAGCGGCATTATGCCCTTGCTTGGAGTGAAATGATTGCAAAAATTAAATTAAATAAATTATAACCATACTAAATCTGTTGAATTCTGAGGTGCAGTAAAATATACGAATGCAAATGTATTTTTCCTCTATTTATTTAAATGGTTTTTAATTAGTTATGCAATCAAATGTTCGCAAAATGTTTGATGGCAGCATCAAGAAATTATAATTTCAAAATTCCTTACATAGTTCACTATAAATTCTACTGGCGTTAATTGTTTCCCACTTGATTATTTGACGTACAAATAAATATTTCCGAATGTTAAATAAAATCCATCGATGGACGTTTGGGAAATTTCTAAAACAACTTTTGTGTCCATCAAAATTTCTTAGGGCTTCATTCTACAACATCAAATAAACAAGAAGTCATATTATCTTTTTTATTATTCAGTTTGTCTTCGGGACTTATTAACTAGTGCCTATTTTTATATTTATTTCATATACTGATGATGGCTTGTTTTATTTCTGGAAGTATGCCTGCATAAATATTACATTAAAAATATCAAAAACATTCTTTGAAGAAAACACAAAATGAAATTAATAAAATGCAAATTACACAGCAAAAATAGACAAATATTTTGATAACACATTAACAGTTAATCAGAATATGTTTCAGTAATAATTTATTAAGAGGGTAGTTTCACTTAGCTTAAATGAAAGCATTCAAAATATACAAATTTGAAGATAGAGCGTGTTTTTTATATTATGAGTATAGTGAACATATTCTTCAGATATTTATTTAAAACTATTTTTTTAAGAAAACGCTGTCAAATTATTTTTATTTTGGTTAAAAATATTGCTGTTATTATTATTATTATTATTATTATTATTATTATTATTATTATTATTATTATTATTCTATATTACCAACATAAACAATAAATTTAAAATATCATCGTGAAAAATTAACTTCGTTAATAGAAAGTTATTCATCATTTATATTTTAATTAGTTTTGTTTTTTCTCTTAATGCATACATTCACGCTCATATGGTAGGCACGTGAATATGCAGATTGTTTTGTTTACATACTTAAATTACGAAATAGATAGATAGATAGATAGATAGATAGATAGATATTAAAATAGGAAATAAATTAACATAAAAATATGAATGGATAAAGAGAGACTGATAGTGACATAGCTATATAGATAATATCTATGTTAACATCTATAATACCAATCTACTCATCTAAGATTGTTACTTAAAACTATAAAATAGTTATTATATATAAATATATATATATATATATATATATATATATATATATATATATATATATATATATATATATATATATATATAAATAATGGAAATGTTACAAACTAAAAGAAAGGATTGGATAGAACTTCAGTAAAAGTAATTCAGGCTTCGTCTTTGTCTACAAATCTTGGTTTTCCAGGCCTGCTTACATTTCAATCTTTAAAAAAAATGTCTTACCTTAACGGCCAATCCAACTCCGCCCAAATATTTCTCAGTCTCTGCACCTGTAAATGTCTTTGTTTGTAAACGTTCCATACGTATTGACTGGCGGCATTTCGTATATGATCAAAGTTTCCATTTTGCCCTCTCGACTTTTTTCTCCATTTCATAAATGCTTGGTTTAAATTCTTCTTAGCCTGGTACAAGGCCACAGTAGCGGAGCAATGGAAAAGAATCGAATCAAATACAAGTTATGATTCGTTCAGTTTTTCTACTTCTTGTTGGTATTTTTTCTTGGAGTTATTAAAGATTTTACAAGTACCTGATTTCCTTCTTATCGAGTAATAAATCCTGAATTGTTATGGATTTAAATCAGAAATTACTTTAACAAACCCCGCTAAAAACTCCCAGAGTTGGGATTTTATGAGAACACATCTTGGAGTAATTTTTAGTTAACTACTACTCGCGATTAACATTTGCTACATTTGATCATTTGTGCAATGCTACTGGCATCTCGGTTTCGGTCACTTTTCCATCGCTGTAATGTGGCTGCCCTTCTGCCTTTTTAAGCAATATTTTCTTGGTAATAGTTCCGATGAAACTTCCTCTGTATTGCACTTACATTAATAAAGTCTATGTACAAACTTTATGAATTTAATCGCAGTACTAGATTAGCGGCAAGGTCTCATCATTTTGCAGTTAAAATGGCTATGTATAATGTTTGATACTAATAATTCTACCGCACTTCTTGCTTTTGGAACTCTCTAGCGGCTTATTGCTTACAAGTCAATTCGGATCTTCAAAAATTTAAGTGTAATATCATTCGTTATCTTCTTTTTTTCTTAATTCTTGTTCTTTTAATTGTTATCAATAGTATTTTCCTTATATTCTCTAACACTCAGTAACCTTTACGTCTTAGTGGATTTATCGCCTTGCTTGAGGCGAAAAGACTTTAAAAAATTGTAAGTTTTAGGAACGGCTTGTGGACGAAACTGCTGAGTATTTAACATATAGATGCCAATAATTTATAGTAGGTGCCAGGGAATAAACGAAAATTTAGAACATTAATATTCAACAGAGCTGACTTTCTTTACGTCGGATATTGGCAAAACACAATTTATCCTGAGAATCACTAATGTAAGATTAGTAAGATATAATATGGATAGTATCTCCGCTCCTCACATGGATAAAAATATTTTGTTCAACTAAATTTCCAAGATTATTTGATCTAACAAGATTGAAAGACGCCATTCACAATTAAGGTTTTAACTAACCATGCGAATGTGGACAGGAATTATGTTGTAAATGTATAGAAAAGTTAAACGCATCATTAAAATGAAAACTCAGCCACCGAGACAACTTTTGTATGATGTGTCTAACATTCCACATTCACAATTCAGGAAAATTCTTGTTGAAAATACATCTATACTTTTTCATGAAAATAATAAAAATGAACTAAAAATTCTTGAAGCTAATTATATTTAAAAAGTTGAAACCAAAACTTAATACAAATTAATAATTAATACTGCACAAATGTTTTTAAAAAGTTTACAGTAGATAGTTTAAAATATCTAGGTTTATAATAATAGTTTCAGTACTTATTTCTTAAACAAACTCTCGACATCCCCATAACTTACTTACATGAAATGTTACTCAAGCCAATTACACAGCACTCAACTCCGCGACCTTCACTTAACAAGTAAAAAAAAAAAAAACTTTTTAACTTTCAAAATGATGAACACTACAATATGTGTTTCGGAATAAACAACACACTGATGATGACATTGTGCTAATGCCGAATGTACGCGGAATAAATAATATGTATCAACACGGTAATTTTCTCTCTTCCTTTAATAATGACACCAAAAATCTTGTCCGTGAATATGAAATAATCCAATTGAAATATGTAGAAAAGACTTGTCTAAATTATTCAATGACTCATGCTTATATATATATATATATATATATATATATATATATATATATATATATATAGATCAGTGGTCGGAGTTCATTACATTAACTTTCGGGCTAATACTCTTGGGAAAGGTATGGATCCATATCTCGCCACCTACCTCAGTTATAGGTAAATATCAGGAGAGACAGTGTCCTAAAGCCTTAGTAACAACCGATCTAAAAAAAAAAAAAAAAAAAGAGAACTCTGATGTTAAAACCTGATGAGGGTCGTTTAGGGACATTGTTACAAAATGTACACCAGGTTTTTTTTTTTTTTTTTTTTTTGTATTCAACTCTTCCACAAAGCGTGGTTGTCTCTGCACAAGCCTTCAGCCATATAATCATATTATATATGCGGGTAGGCTGGCTGTTCAGTTCTAGTAACTGAGCTGCTGGCCCCTCATATGACGAAAGCGACGGAATTATCTTCCATGCTTGTATTGTATCTCACATTATACGATTTTTCAATGTTTTATTTTTTCCGCATATTATCATGAAAGATATGAAAATATATAAATTATATTAAACAATATGGTACGTTGTGGTAATATGAATTGTAGGATTTTTCAAATTTCGCACTATCAGCCGGTGACTGGATATCCATGAAATATTTTACTGTTATTGAAATTTACAATTACAAATCGTGAGAAATATTTACAATGATAAATATTTTCAAATAAATAAATATATAAAGTTGTCTCATTGTAATGACATCAAAGCTCTGCAGACAATATTAATGCGAAATGTATACTCCCTGTGTTCAACTCATTTTAGAAATTGTTCATATATTGTATTTAGCGACCAGTTTATTTTTCATGTGAAACAGACGGTAGGATATTTAGAATAGCGTTACAAATTTCACTTTTACTTATAATATACCGTTGGCTATTATGAACACTCCACTTCAAAATACCCCATACATTTTCAAGTTAGTAAAAGTCGGATGAACAAAGCGGGTCACCTCATTAAACGAATGCTTCTGGAAACCTATTTCATTCAAATATTAATTAGTTTACCTTCACCAAAATTTATGAAGTTTGCATTTAATCATTTCACCGATGGCAAGGCAATAAAGTCACTAAGACGCAAAGGATGACTTAGTGTAAGAGAATACGAAAAGGAAAACCTTATTAAGACGAAAAAATAATAAATGAACAGGAATTAAGAAAACAGACGATAAGGACTGACATTTCGTCTAAAATACTGAAGATCAAATTTGACTGGAAAGAGAAGAGCGAGAGAAGCGAGTTCCACAAACGAGAAGGGCAAGAGAAAAACTGTTAGCATAGAACTTACTGTTAAATTCAGCCAATCATATACTGCACTTCAATTCATAAAGTCTAGGTAACATAGAGGGAATTTCATCAGAACGATTGCGTTGAAAATATTATAGAAAAGTCGCAGAAAACTTACATTACGGCGATGAGAAAGTCATTGAAGCCAACATGCCAGATCGCGACAAATAACATTGCAGATTCGCCTTTGTTTTTGATCAAGAATCTTTAAATACACACCATAAGCAACAGACTAGATGTGGCAGATAGATTTAAAGCATGAAAGAATGGTAGAGTTGCATGAAAAGCATACATTGTTTTCTTCTTGAAACATGCCTCTTCAAAAGTTTATTTGAGTTTTCATCTATTCACCTGCACTAAGTCATCATAACATCGCCTTGTTGACTCCTTAACCGTTGGGGGGCGGTTTCAGCTATTAATCCACCAATCGTTGCTTCATCACTCTGGTCCATCGAGGGCACCACAGAATTACTTAGTGAAAAAAGAACCGTTGAAACAACGCCATTCGTATATTCGGTTTGTCATTTCAATCGATACTACTTATAGATGCCTTTTAAAGTAGGCTGATCAAGCCAAAGAGTTAAATACATTTGGTTATGGTGTCAATGTTAAACATTTCATAACGCGACAAAATATATATATAAGATCTCTTTTGTAGCAAATCAGTGAGGAAAAGTTTTCAATTTCAAATGATCAGATTTGCATTAATACCATCCAAGACATTCAACCAATTTTTTCAGAGATACTCTGCAAGTTCTAATCGTCATTTCACTGTTCCCTGATATATTTCGGAATAAATGAAAAATAACTCTTTCTCCGTCAAACTAAATATATTATCCATTTAAAATCTTCACGCAAAAAAAAAAAAAATGATACTGATATGAGATATCGAATTTCAATATATTTCATACAACTGCATATTTTGTTTGCAAAAATTAATTCAAACAAGTTCTGTTAAATTCAGCCGGCAAGGTCATTTTTTTAATTGGTTATTGGATTTTTCCAATATTCGAATACCTTGTATATCACCTTATGTATAAACCATTTCTCATTTTGGGATTCCTTGTTTTTGTTCACTTACATTTGATTGTTTCATTGATTATCAACAGCTAGATGTTGTCAGTATAGCAGACCATATATTGTTGGCTACACCTGGACATATATTTGGAATGCTAGCATTCAAATTAATTAAAATATACACTTATAGTATAAGTAACGTCATATGTATATCTACACGGGAAAAGATGTCAAATATCTATATGTATTATTATTTTATATGCATATTAAATATTTGATACAGATTTTAAAATGTCATTTCTTGTGTTGCAATATATTTTATTGTGGGTTGTTTTATTTGCATATTAATAGATTCAAGCATTGCAAGACTTTCCTTGCAGTCAGTGATATGTATAATATCTGCTACTGGTTGTCTTTTGTTAATAGTCGTATTTTTTTAGTTTTGCAGTGATGGAGATGTCCATGAATTTCGATAAGTTTTCGGCCGATGACAAAATTACTTATAAGATAGAAAGTGATGAAAGTATAGACAAACTAATAATATATGCAGTATGCGATGGTTAAATTGTCGCCATTTTATATTTTTTAATTTCGTGCATGATTTTGTCGACTGCAAATTATAATAGTGTCAGTCGGGCACCATCTGTGAGAAGAATAACAACTTGACGCAATTCACTTCACCAGAAATTTGGAAACGTCATGCTGTATTGCTTGGCATACGCGCCTGAAGCGCCAATCTGATCATTTCAGAATGTTTGGGATTCCAATTTGATGAAGATGCAGAGGAGTCGGAAATTTGGATGATATATCCAGTCCACATCATGGTGCTTGGAATGAACCCTAATGATAGCGAAATTATGCCTCCATTCATCTTCCCACAGGGCCACATACTCAACACGGAGTTCTACATCATGTACCTTGAGAGCGTATTTCTGCCCTGGCTCAAGATGGTGGTTGCTGGAAGAACTCATTTCTGGCAACAGAACTCGGCACTATGCTGCACAAGAAGAAGAACCCAGTCATTGCTGTCAGACATTGCCTGCGACCACATCATTCCTTATATCTGACAAACTAACCCACTTGATTATTCTATGTGGGGTGCAGTTGAGCGAGAGACCAATAAAACTCCTTGTAACACCAAAGATGAACAGAAGACAAGGTTTATGACAGCATTCATCAACTTACAAAAAAGATCTTTCAGAATAGTTTTAGCGGATTCCGAAATCGACTGGAGGCCGTGGATGAAGCCAATTTACTTTTTCGAACGTCAAGATAAATTTGTGTAATTTTGGTAAATATATCTTTTAAAATGAGATGTGAGACTTTCTGTATTTTTGCGCAATTTAGACGACAGATTATCCGACACACACACTGCATATATATATATATATATATATATATATATATATATATATATATATATATATATATATATATATATATATGTATGTATGTATGTATTATCCCAGTAAAATATAAAATGAGACAAAATTTTTTTAATGACGATGCATTATTCCTTCATGTGTTAAGCTGGTGTCTGCATGTCAGAATGAAACAAAAAATGTGTTTTTTTTTTAATAATTATGTACGAAAGTAACTGCAGTGTAGAACATATATCCCCCCTCCGCTTTAACATCGCGTAAACGATTTGATTTCGTTCTACCCGGAAAGTGGAAATTAATATATTATGTGGTGGAATACTCTGGAGAATAAATGACAGCCATGCTTTGCAAAATGACCGTTTTATCGTCAGTGGTCTAATTGTTGGCATTAGAATGGTTTCAATTCTTTTGCTCATTTTTAATTTTTCATAATTCATTGCAAATGTCTTCGACAATATCTAACTGCTACCGTAGTGTTTGGTGCAGCCGTCAACTTTATGCTCGAAATCAATTTAATTCTGTATCAAGATTCACTATTTTTTTTTCAAATTTTCACTTGTTTTCATTTCTTTAGGTTCTTCTACAAGAAAGAGCAAATGACTGACAATTGTTTTATTTTCAGAAATCAGATTTGACCCTCGGTCCTGGATTGATAGTTTTGTTTGAATTTAAAAACTAAAAGAATTTGCCTATTTTTATTGTGGAAAATTGTTTCTGCTTTGTACATATGTTCAGGTCCGGCGAGTATTACTCCTATCCGGCAGGTAGGGAAAGCCTGAGTGTGGTCCCCATGAAGTGCTTTGTGGCCCTCGCTGTCTTATCGACATTTTATTTATCTACCTAGATATACGTTACAAATTAAACTAAAAAAAATAAGGATTTCGCGTATTTTGAAGTAATTCTGGTGATGGGGGATCTAAATCCGTAAATTTGTTTTTGCTCATGGTAAGTCTCGAAAAAACACTATATAAAATTTACTATTTTTTATCCATAATTTTGAATGTCTAAAAATTATTAATACATTTAATGAGAAAAATCTTAATTTGATGTTAAAATTTTCCGCAAAACGTTGATGATTTATTTTAAGATGGAAAAATTTATTTTGGCATGTCTCCAATGTATATTTAGATACATTGTATTTATTTTTAATTTTTATAGTTGAATCGTTCACCTATATTGCATATGATGCATTATTGTATATAATTAGATTGCAATAAAATGTGTATTTCATATGAATACTATTTCATGAAAATTGGGCTGTAGTAGAGTCGGGGCCCATATTATACATTAGAGAGAAGCACACGCGACTCTTGCACCTGTCCTGCATATGACATATTCATTATTATTATTATTATTATTATTATTATTATTATTATTATTATTATTTCTGCTATGGACACACTACCTACCAAGTCTGCGGAAAGACCTAAGGCAGGTCGTGGTGTGTTGTTATAATTACATTTCATGTTAATTTTTTTTTTTTTTTTTTTTTCTCCGATGAAGTTGCTAGCGTTACATAGACAAAGTTCTCCTTAGTGTGTGTGCTGTACTTAATAAGACAATTTTCTGTATGTCTCTTAAGCTGGGGTTTCAGGGATTCTTTCAATGTGTTGTTTTGTTCCATTTTTATAATTCCAAGTGCACCTATTACCACTGGTATTATTCTTGTTTTTCAATTTCCACATTTTTCTATTTCAATTTCCAGGTCTTTGTATTTTTGATAGTTTTTTCAAATTCCTTGGTTGCTATGTTACAATCCGCTGGACAAGCCATATCAATTAAAATAATAGGCAAGTTTTTTCTTTCTGGTTTTTTGACAATAATGTCCGCCTATTTGCTTCAATTTTTCTGTCTGTGTGGATGGTATAATCCCATAGAATGGTGACATCTTCTATTTCTGTAACCGGCGCTGGCCGATGTTCATACCAGTGTTTGCTTACACATTTCCAAAGTGTTTGCACATTGTCCAGTGTAAGTATTGCCCCACTCTATCGTGACGATTTTTATATTCATTTGGGGGCAAGTATAGAACATCCTGAGATTAGATGGTCTATTGTTTCTTGGTATTTGTCCACAGAACCATTTTGGATCCACATTATTATGTATGATATTTGCCTGAAAATTCCTAGTGAAAAGACTCTGGTCTTGCGCAAGAATAAAGCCTTCAGTTTCAGACTTTAATCCAGATGCTCGTAACCATCGATGAGTATTAACTTTATCAACATTGGGTTTATTTGCACGTTCTGGATATTGGCCATGCAGAGGTTTGTCTTGCCAGCGTTGTTTCATCTGTTCAAGGGCTTTATCCTTGGCTTTCTTTTTTTATATCTTTTGCTGCAATAGTTGGTTCTTGGCTTCTGTTTTGATTTACTACAGAATCTACTAAATGTAAATGTTGTTTGTATTTACTGCCTTCTTTTATTATTGAATATTTTTTTCTTTCTGTTTTTCATGTTGTTTCACTAATTTTATCATCCAGTCATTTGTTGTTTCCATGTAAGTTAGTAAGCCAATAGTTGTTGTCTTGTATGACAATTCTAGCTGAATAAGACCTCTTCCACCTTCTTTACGGGGTATGTATAGACGGTCTACATCAGCCTTTGGATGATGCATCTTATACTTAGAAAGAAGCTTTCTTGTTTTAGAATCCATTTGTCTGATGTCATTTTAGAGTCCAGTTCAAGATGTTGAAACTATATTGGACCACTGGGATGGCAAGGTTATTAATGGCCATAATTCTGTTCTGAGAATTCAATTCAGTTTTTATACCAGTCGTACCCTATTATTATTATTATTATTATTATCATCATCATCATTCGATTTCTGCTATGGACACACTACCTACCAAGTCTGCGGAAAAGACCTAAGGCAGGTCGTGGCGTGTTATTATGGCCACATTTCATGTTAATTTTTTTTTTTTTTTTTTTTATCTCTCCACGATGAAGTTGCTAGCGTTACATAGACAAAGTTCTCCTTAGTGTGTGTGTACTTAATAAGACAATTTTCTGTATGTCTCTTAAGCTGGGGTTTCAGGGATTCTTTCAATGTGTTGTTTTGTTCCATTTTTATAATTCCAAGTGCACCTATTACCACTGGTATTATTCTTGTTTTCAATTTCCACATTTTTTCTATTTCAATTTCCAGGTCTTTGTATTTTGATAGTTTTCAAATTCCTTGGTTGCTATGTTAAATCCGCTGGACAACCATATCAATTAGTAGGCAAGTTTTTTTCTTTCTGGTTTTTGACAATAATGTCCGGCCTATTTGCTTCAATTTTTCTGTCTGTGTGGATGGTATAATCCCATAGAATGGTGACATCTTCTATTTCTGTAACCGGCGCTGGCCGATGTTCATACCAGTGTTTGCTTACACATTTTCCAAAGTGTTTGCATTGTCCAGTGTAAGTATTGCCCCCACTCTATCGTGACGATTTTTATATTCATTTGGGGCAAGTATAGAACATCCTGAGATTAGATGGTCTATTGTTTCTTGGTATTTGTCACAGAACCTGCATTTTGGATCCACATTATTATGTATGATATTTGCCTGAAATTCCTAGTGAAAAGACTCTGGTCTTGCGCTGCAAGAATAAAGCCTTCAGTTTCAGACTTTAATCCAGATGCTCGTAACCATCGATGAGTATTAACTTTATCAACATTGGGTTTATTTGCACGTTCTGGATATTAGCCATGCAGAGGTTTGTCTTGCCAGCGTTGTTTCATCTGTTCAAGGGCTTTATCCTTGGCTTTCTTTTCATATCTTTTGCTGCAATAGTTGGTTTCTTGGCTTCTGTTTTGATTTACTACAGAATCTACTAAATGTAAATGTTGTTTGTATTTACTGCCTTCTTTTATTATTGAATATTTTTCTTTCTGTTTTCATGTTGTTTCACTAATTTTATCATCCAGTCATTTGTTTGTTTCCATGTAAGTTAGTAAGCCAATAGTTGTTGTCTTGTATGACAATTCTAGCTGAATAAGACCTCTTCCACCTTCTTTACGGGGTATGTATAGACGGTCTACATCAGCCTTTGGATGATGCATCTTATACTTAGAAAAGAAGCTTTCTTGTTTTAGAATCCATTTGTCTGATGTCATTTAGAGTCCAGTTCAAGATGTTGAAACTATTTGGACCACTGGGATGGCTAGGTTATTAATGGCCATAATTCTGTTCTGAGAATTCAATTCAGTTTTAATACCAGTCGTTTCTATAGTACTCTTTACGCACTATTTCTTTCATTTTCTTATGGTGAATTCCTTCACTCTCATTTACACCTAGGTACTTATAAGCTTCTCCTTGTTCTAAATCTTTTATTGTTACAGCAGGGTCTAAAGTAATAATAGGAAGTTTGTTGTAGCGATCCTCGTAAAACTGTAGCTTTAGCACATTTATCCAAATTGAATTTCATTCCGATGTCTTCACTGAAGCATTTTACAGTTTGCAGAAGACCTTCCAGCTCATTGTCATTCCTAGCATACAATTTTAAGTCATCCATGTAAAATAGATGGTTTTATTTTTCTTTTGAGCTATTTTGTAACCGCATTCTGTCTTGTTAAGTTGGCTGGTTAATGCTAAAGTGATATGCAAAATAATAAAAGAGACAAAGTCACCTTGAAATATTCACTCTATTGATGTTTATTTCGCCAGACTTATAGGTTCCATTTTTATGATTGAGGTAAAGTGTAGTTTTCCATATCGACATACATTGTTTGATGAAATTGATGATAACAGGTGATACCTTGTACATACTTAAAGACTTTAAAGATCCAGGAATGTGGTACACTATCAGATGCTTTACGATAATCTATCCAGGCAATACTAAGATTTTTTTTTCACGGAAGCAGTTTTCCAGGATCATCCTATTAATAAGTAATTGGTCTTTACATCCGTAGCAGCCTCGTTTGCACCCTTTTTTGTTCAAGTGGTAGTATGTCATTTCTTTCAAGAAGAAATATGTCATTTCAAGAAGAAATGTTTTGTTAAAATAGATGTTAACAGTTTGTATGTTGTTGGAAGACATGTAATTGGTCTATAGTTTTTTTCGGAATATTTGTGTCACTATTTTTGGGTAGAAAAAGGTAACTCTTTGGTCATCCATGCAGGAATTTTAGTTGGATCGGTAACCATTTCTTGAAGTTCTTTGGCGAGTTTTTGTGTGCTGTATTTAAATAATATAGCCAGAAGTTAGAATTTTATCTATTCCTGGAGATTTCAGTTGTGTGCTTTTTTTTTCAGTGCACATTTAACATCTTCTTCTGATTCCCGCCCATGTCTGTTCTGGTTTATTTTTCATTCGTTCTAACTCTTGCGCAATCCAATCTGCCTCTTCGTTGTGTTCTTTAGGGCAAGCCCATATTTTTCCCCAGAACTGTATAACTTCTTCCATTTTAGGGGGGACTGTCACTTCAATTCTTTGTTTACCTATTTCCCTGTAAAATTTCTTTGCATCGGTTTGAAAGATCTTGTTCTGTCTATAGAATCTTGATCTTTTCTCGTAGCGTCTTATTCTTTGAGCCTTCAGTTGTATTGTTTGCTTTATTTTTTCTTTAGTTGATAGGACTTCATTTTCATTCCTGATATTGTATTTTCTTTCGACTCTTCTGCCTTTTCTAGTTCTTACATTTACTCCTCTTGCTAGTTCATCAGTACTGATAATTCACTTCTAAGGTGTTCAATTTCTTTTCTATTTTTCTTTTCCAAGGTGGATCTTCATGTCTGTGAGACTGCCTTTTTTTACTTTGATGTTCAGTTTATTTGTTGCTGCTATTGCTGATGCATATATTGCTTCATTGAGATTTATATGAGTGTCTTCTTCATCCAGAATCAATTTGAGTGCTGCATTATAGAGAGCTTAATAGTTTTGAGTTATGCTTTGTTGGTTGTAATTTTGGGAGTTGTTCTCGTTCCTCCATTGCAATATTCTGTATCTGGCTTATATGGCTCATGATTTCATCCTTGGCTTCTTGTATATTAATCTTGTTTTCTGTGAAATAATTCTGTTCGATGAATTTTGAACTCGTTTTATTACCGTCTTGTGACTGACTAAGATCATACCTTTCCAACATTTCTAAATTTTCAGCATTATCTTCACAGTGATTTGTGTGTATTTCGGTTTTTTTCATTATGACCTGAGGCTTGTGTGATGTTACTACTTTTTTTTTTTTGATTCCGGTTCCTTTTTCATGTTTTGTTGGTTCATCTATTCTTGTTGCAATTCTTTTATTTCATTAATTTCAGCCTCTGTCAATCGGTTATTTCGCATGATGTCCCTTCTTACATTGGCTAGTTTATTTTGTCTATGTACTTTCTAATTGTTTGCCCAACCTTCTCTCGCCAAATGTCATATGTTTGGCAGTGATGTTTTTCTGAGGTTTGAGTAACGCTTCATGGAATGCAGTCATAACAACTTTGTACTCCTCACGAGACCATTTTATTTTTTCTTTCCTTAAATTTACGGTTATGGATCTAGCTGGAGAATTTACAGGACCATCATTAGGATTATCCTGGTTGTGGGGACCTGAAGATTCATTCTTTGTGTAGAGTTTGTTCCTATGGCAGATTTTTCGACCTCAGGTAGGTTCCTCCTGAAGGACGGGCTCCTGTTTATCCACTGGAAGAGCCATACTGGACGTTTTGTTTCTATTTTAATTTTCATATTAATCCCCCGAGTGACGCACGGGTCCAAAAGTCCACCCAAAGTTGCCCGGCACGTTGAGTAACGGTCTTTTACAGACAGGGTTCCGAAGCCTGTAGGGATCGTTCGCGACCTCATAACGCAGTAGCCATTCACTCCTCGGCACGATTAACACCTTGAGTTGCGGGTTGTTGTTCGAGTTTTCCTTCTCCCTAAATGGGTTTGCCAACAATAGACAGAGACACGATTGGAAATCAAAGAGAATGACGCTGGTTAAAAAAAAAAGAAAAAAAAAAAAAATTTTTACATTCGTTTGTCTTTTGCTGTGAAATTTAAAAATAATTTATTGGCCCATCTGTAAATTCCACGATATTCCTTCTTAGAAAGATTGCATTTTCTTTTCATAAATTCATAAAATGTAATATGTAAATGTAAATTCCGTTATTTTTAAAGTCGTTGAAAATAGCGTTGTTTTAAAAAAAAAAAAAAAAAAAAAAAAAATGCAATTCTAAGAAAGAAACATCGTAGAAATTGTATTGTTTTTTAAAAAATTGGATATTGAAAACTAAAGGGATATGTGAATGAAAAAATTAAATAATTGATTAATCTATCAGTATTATTTAAAGGAGAACCAAATAAATTAAATAATAATAATACGAAGAAAAATTCATGCTTACGCTAAAATAGTAAAAATAACAAAATTTCATATGCGTTAAAAAAACTTGGAATAAACAGCCGCTCAACGAAACAAAACATCACTACACTAGAGAGTATTTATATTAAATTTTAATTTTTTTTCATATCACTAGTCCTAGTAACAAAAATAATTGTCATAAAAAATTAAAAGTTTACATTCGTTTATCTTTGCTGTGAAATTTAAGAATAATTATTGGCCCATCTTCCGTTATTTTTCAAAGTCGTTGAAAATAGCGCTGTTGAAAAAATACGCAATCCTTCTAAGAAAGAATATCGTAGAAATTGTATTGTTTTTACCTGTCATTTTTTTGTTTTTTGGGGGATATTGAAAACTGAGGGATATATGAATAAGAAAAATTAAATAATTGATTAATCTATCAGTATCATTTAAAGGAGAAACAAATAAATTAAATAATAATAATACGAAGGAAAATTCATTTCTTACGTTAAAAATAGTAAAAATAACAAAATTTCATATGCGTAAAAAAAAAAACGTACGTTTGGAAGAGCTTCTTAAAACACGTCATTCTCGTTGTAATCCCAACCGCGTCTCCTATTATTATTATTATTATTATTATTATTATTATTATTATTATTATTATTATTATTATTATTTTGGCTGCAGTTGATGTTGTTGCAAGTACAGCTCTTTTGCAGAAATTTTTTAGAAATACTTACATTTCTTGGATTTATAAATTTACTCAAGATACATAGATGGTTATCGCAGACGAAACTCAAAAAAATTTCTTACTATCCACATAGACACCAGAATAAATGTTCTTAGTTTCGATCCTTCCTCAATTCTTCTATTCCTATTGTACTTAATTAATATGAATATTTATATTTGAGTGGTCATATATATATATATATATATATATATATATATATATATATATATATATATATATATATATGTGATCATAAATATAAATATATATATTTATATATATATGTGTGTGTGTGTGTGTGTGTGTAAAAATTCAAATATAAAAAATATCTGTGAAACAACAATATGAAAAAAGACAAAATGAAAAAATATTTTAAGAAGGCGTTTCGTTCTCTGATGGATTTTATCAAAGTCAATGTAAGCATTTTATTTTGCACATGTATTTATAAACAGAAGTATAAATATAATTAGGATTAATGTTTGTTTGTTTTTTAAATTTAAGAACGCTCACCAATATTATGAAGGTAAACTCTGAAAATAAACTATAGAGGATTCAAAGTGATGTAATTTAATGCTTAATAAACTAAAGACAGTAACTGTTATAGTTTTTTGATTATAAATATATACATTATATATATATATATATATATATATATATATATATATATATATATATTACTATTATTATTATTAATGGAAACGCATAATTGACTAGTTGCTTTGTTTTTATTTATTTAATTATTAAACAGTATATTTATTTATTTCCATCTCTCTGCCAGAATATTCGAGAAATATTATGAAAGAAAAAGAACTCTCCCGTGCGATTCGAACCTGCGTCTTCTGGGATCTCGTATCTAAACGTAAACATTTTTAGAATAGATTTTTCATTTAATAATCATATTTGAATTTATATATTAAACCTTATTTTTAATTGATACCCATATTTGAGCAGACGTTCTGTTTTTATTTACTTATTAAATACTAATATTTATTATTTTTTATCAATCGGCCTGCCGGAGAGTCCAGCTATTTCTAATAAGATTTAACGAATATTCAGACCGATACATGCAAATAAATAAATATACTGGTTAATAAATAAATAATAGCAGTACATATACTCAAATATGGGTATCCATTCAAACGTTTTAAGCAATAAATAATATATATATATATATATATATATATATATATATATATATATATATATATATATATATATATATATAAAAAAAACAATTAATACAAGTAATTTGCAATGTTAATGTGATTAATGGTGATATCACTTCGCTAACCAGACTTAATGGGACATTAACTTACTGTCAATTCCTTGAATAATGAAATCCTTATATTTGATTTTTATCAGATGGAATTGACGGGCTAAGTGCTTTCGTCATTTTTAAACTCATCTTTTTCCATACACAGGAAGACAAAATATGTGTAGAGTAGGCCGAACGATGTTTTTTTCTTTTAATTATGCTATTTATTGACAGTGTAATATATGTTTTGGAGCGTACGAAGACTCGAAGCTAGAGTTCTTGTTCAATTCCATCTGACAACAACTCAAATATTATGAACGTATTATTCAACGAATTGATAGTAAGTTAATGTCTCATTCAGTCTCGTTAGCGAAGTGATTTTGCCGTTAATCACATTTTATTTGCTAATTGTATAAATTGTTTCTTTATAATATAATATATAACCTTCACACTCTAATATATATATATATATATATAATTGTTTATATTAAGACAGTGTGCGGTTATCAAGTATTGACAAAATGTTAACTTTCACTCCTGACTTTCTCATGTGTATATATATATATATATATATATATATATATATATATATATATATATATATATATATATATATATAAATTTGTTCACATCTCGATTCACAGAATAGATTCTTGAGATCAATTTGAAAGTGAAATTCGGTAAGCAGAATATAGATTTAATATCCCCTGGTTAGTCAAAACCAGGTTGAACGGTTGCAGATTATGCCAATATTTCTGGCCGGTTCAAAGACCTTCATTTTGCAAATACATACTAGTATGTTTGAACATTTAAACCACCCACGTAGCATCCCAGACTTATTCAAATATGTCTAAGAATGGTAAATATGATTGACTGATGTCATTGTTTACGTTTTACATAGACCTTGGTGTATTACCAAACTTTTCCGCGGTTAAAATTTAACGTTTGCGTTTAACATTCATACAATTATTGACGCGTTCAGAAAGACTTTTTGTTACTTCAAAGTGCCGATTAATGCTCGTAGCGTGTTTTTTCTTATTTAACTATGTGATACCAGCGTAAACCAAACTATTCTTCTCGTAGGGGCCTTTTAGAGAATTAGAATGAATGTAAAATGGATACGTATATATATATAAGGTGATTACCGAAATCAACAATGGCAGAGAAGAATACACACTATTCAAATTAATGCAAGCTTTCGAGCGCTATTCTATTTTACGAAAATTTATCTCCGGGATTTAACGGAGCATGCAGCCGTCATAATGACTCAGTAAAAATTGTTTCATGACGTATAGTAAACAGCAGCTGCCGTGATGAAAAGGAGACATCGAAAACAAATCAATTTAGCTATAGAAATATGTATTTACAATTGGCAATAGCAAATATCATATGAAAAAAAAAAAAGCAACATGAACAACAATAACAAGAACAAGAACAACAACAATAATAATAATAATAATAATAATAATAATAATAATAATAATAATGATGATGATGTTCATGAGGTATTTAGTGCGGTATATGTGGTAGTCATGGTTGCTGAAATGTTATGATAGTGATGATATTCTCATTATTTTAATGCAACTTTCGGCGGTAAACAATCTTTGGGCATGCACACAAATGGCTTCACAAGTATGACTCGCAGATGTAGGAAAGCGGCAGTAAATAAGTGCAAACAAAGAAACGCATTAGTAAGATCTTGAAGAACACAAAAATATGGGAGTGGTCAGAACATATGTGAGGAAACAAATATGCATATAATTTCTTATGTACACACACATATGTCTGTATGTACATATATATATATATATATATATATATATTATACATTATATATTGGAAATTATATACATATTTATATGTACGTGTATGTGTGTGGGTGGGAGTGTGTGTGTGTACACTTCCTAAATTCTGAGCAAATGCTTAAACATAAGTATTTTTTGCGTGATGTTGGTTAAACTAAGACATTTTAAGTACTCCCTTATATATATGGAATTGATAAGAATTTTATTAAAAACTTCCCACGGCACGGAATTTTCATGTTTTTTTACAATATATTTTTCATGTCGAAAATACTTTGTCTATGCATTAGATTCCTATTTAAAAAGCACATGATTGAAGGGAAATACATTTTCCTGCAAATTTCCGACACACACACATATTATTATTGTTTCTGTTGCATTCTCATTTCTTTTCGGATCCCTAACCAGAAACCTAAGGCCAGAAATGGCATCATGACATTGGCCACTGAGCCGTTTTGAAAAAAAATCGCACATATTTTATAAAGATAACGCCTTTCGTAAGTTGTGGTCTGTACTTGTAAGTGTGACGTCTTCGCCGCGGCGTCAGCTGTTCGCTCCTCGCTGCTCCAAACGTGACGTTCTAACCCTTTGGTGATTCGGGTAGGAATCAGGTTAGATTGATACCAGCCTCGCCGTTCCCAACCTGCTTCCAACGCCTGGTTATCAGAGTAACTGCACTGATCCCCAGTCTGTCTACCCACGTTGTGAATTGATCTTAGACAGACGAGATCAAACAGGGATCGGGGCCGTAATGCAAGCTGAGTTCAACGGGGGTGATAACACACAATTATGGATAAAAGAAAAGAAAATGAAAACTCACAAAGTCCAAAGTATCAAAGAAAAAGGTAACAAACTTTTATGTTTATTTGTTCGGTACATAGGACTATGTCTACTTACCGACCCGTTCTCTGGATTGTGGCACGGCGCTTTCGCTAGGCAAACTTTAAGGCTTCAAGTTGTCTGCTCTCTAAGAAAGTTGTGTTTCGGTGTGTCTTTGGACGAAAGTCGAAAAAACTTATTTCTGTGGTCTGATTCTAAGTCGCTCTTCAAACTGCTTATTCTTGGTTGAAGAAGAGTCCAAAAGTGTGCGTGAATCTTGGTCAGCTATCTTGACGCGGTTTCAACACTGGGCGCTCATCTCTGCTTGTCGTCCAAAGCTCAAAACTTCTCGCCAGGGTCTGCGGCTGAACTCAAACTTCTTCTCTCCAGCTTGGGTCCGAACGAACTGATTTCTGTCGGTTGGGTTCTCGCTTTTATTGACCCCGTCAAAACTGGGGTGGGTCTGTCGGCACCAGGGGTTCTTCGATAATTCTAAATACCCTTCTTATTTCTGGTTAGGGATTTTTTTACTCCTTTCCATTTTCGGTAACTGAGGGGCGTGCACTAACTTCCCCACTTCTTCGTATCGGCTCCTCACACTTACACTTCTGATAGAGGCGTCGACCGATTTTCTTCGTGCGTCACGTGACCGCTCTTGGCCAATGAGGTCCTGGTCGGGTATCTTTCCTCCTCCTTCGTGCGTCATGTGATCTACTTGGCCAATGACGTCTTAGTCGGGTATCTTTCCTCCTCCTTCGTGCGTCATGTGATCTACTTGGCCAATGACGTCTTAGTCGGGCGTGAACAATCCGCGGTTTTGTTCAGGGAAAGAAATACCTTGCTTAACAAAAAAAAAAAAATAATAATTAAATCGCCCTTATCATGAGCGACTGAGATGAAACTCTCGGCTTTTTAACATGTGGTATTTGTCAAGTAGTTTATCGCTAATTGGATATGATCTAAGAAAGAAATTTTCCTAGCCTACCTGGCGTTTCTAAAGCAAAAATAAATACATTTCATTTTCGTTTCGGCTCATGTGTTGATAACGAAAATCTTTATTATCACAGGGCAAGCGTTTATTCTGTCAAAAGAAAAAAAAACTTAGCCAGCGAAAACTACTTGTGTGGGAATTTTTTTTTCAATTCTTTACACCCAGGGAAGATCGTCTGTGTTTCGTCAATTATCAACAATGGATTTCTTCTTTTTGGTGACATCCAATGATAACAAAATTCCAATTTTCGTGGACAAGCGGAAATCGGTCAGCGCTTGTTCGTAGGTGACCTAGATATTTTCGACATCTGCTACCTATCAATTCTAGCCGTTTGTGTGTGTGTTCGCCTATGACCCGTTTTCGTATTATTTTTTCTTTCTTTTTTTCTTCGTTTTCTCTTTCTTTCTCCCAAATCGCTTGAATGTAAAGAAAGAATTATTCTTAAAACCTAAAATATTTTTCGGCCTTAAATAATTATTAAATGGTTGATAAACCGTAAAAAACAAATCATATATCTATGAATATTTCTTTCAAATCGTCAGGATGCATGGTGCCACATAAGTACAATATTTCTTTGCGTTTCTTTAAGACCTGGGCTACCAGGGAATCCTCCAATGAGTCTATTGGAATCTTTTCCAATCAATTCTAGGGCTCCATCGACAGCTGCAATTGTTAATATCCTCATGGACCACATAATTGAGACTTTGATTTTAATGATTTCCTTTGATGTCTGTTGTATGCAGATTGTCTTCCGAGAGACAACCTAAGGTCAGAAATGTTTTTATGATATCTTCCATTGATCATTTGTGTAAAAACAAAAGCAACAAAAAATATACAACCAAAAATATACAACCAAAAATCACACACATTTTATGAGGTAAAGTAATCCGTAATATGTGAGGCTGTACTTGTGAGTACATTTCTTTTTTTATTTGTTTAAGACATGGACTACCAGGAAATACTTCAATGTGTCTTTTTTAACCTTTTTTCATTAATCCGAGAATGGAATTAAGAATTATTGATGTCCTCATGAACCACATTTTTTTTTAGATTTCTCCATCAAGATCCTTGTATTCGGATAGATTTTGAAAATCTTCGAACGTACATTACAATCTACAGAGACTGCGATGTCAACAAGAAAGCAGATTCTGTTTCTGTGGTCTTTAATCATGATGTCTGGGCGATTAGCTTTGATTGTTCTATCTGTGTGTATTGCAAAGTCCCATCAAATTGTTACAAGTCCTATCTCTGTAACCGAGTCTGGGTGATGTTCATACTAGTTACTTGCAGGTTCCTTCCCTTAAAAGTTACATATTTTACATTGTAGTTATTGGTGCACACCAACAAGCCGAATTTTATATTCAGTGGTTATTGACACAGTGCAACCTGACACAAGTTGATCAATTGTTTATATTATTGGTTCTATTATTATTATTATTATTATTATTATTATTATTATTATTATTTATTTATTTATGTTATATTTCCTGCTTTGTATCTTGTAGAGCCGGTTCCACACTATGGTCCTTAGGCCCAATACAAGAATTGTTATTTAACAGGTAGTACTTTTCTTAGTATATGGGATATATGGGCGATTTTCTAGGCAACTTTTATGTTGATGTTACCTCGGACCCTATCATTAAAATTGTCCATTCCTTTTCTCCCGCGGTCCAGCGCTCCGATTACTATTGGTACATTCTCTTCATTCCCCACATCTCGATCTCCAGATCCTTGTATTTGGAAAATTTCTCGATAATTTTCATGGAGGTATGTGTCTCAGATGGTACTGCTTTGTCAATAAGTATACACTTCCTAAATTTCTTGTTTTTATTATAATATCAGGTCCGCTGGCTTTTATTCCTCTACCAGTTTGAATTGTCTTGGCATGTGCCAAGGGATAATTACATCGTTATTTTGTGTAACTGTGCCTGATTGGTACTCATACTATCTCTCACTGGTTTAAATATTGTGCTTCTTGCATATATTCCTGTTCACACATGTCGCTACCTTGTTATGTCTGTAGTCATATTCATTTTTTGCTAGTTCCTGACATCCTGGTTTTCGTCATATTTTCCGCGGATCCTACATTTCCTCTTTGATTATGTGACAGTAATGGGATCTGGTTACGAGGATTTGGTCCTGAGCTGTAATAATTAGTTCATCTGTCTCAGTTTTCAATCCGGTTCTTTTCAGCCACTGATGTGTCACATCTGATTCGTTTCTTCTTCTTTCGTTCTTTTTAGGTATTTTCTCTATGTAACGCCTTGTCTTCCCTTGTCATCGTAATTTCATTTGCTCACTTTGTTTTGCTTTCTGCTTTACTCATTTGGCGTAGATGTTATTCTATTCGTTTTTTGTTAGTAGGGTTTCAAATATATTAAGCTGTTTGTTGAAGAGTACAGCATCATTTTCGCTGAAGTGGATTTGGAGTTTTACTATTTATAGTAGAGGGTCATCGGTTTTTGTGATGAATGCTTCCAATCCGATTATTATAGTTTTTAGACCTAGTTCAAGATGGATCAGACGCCGACCTCCTAAAGCTCTTGTTACGTAGCGCCTATCAACATCTGATTTCGGGTGGTGCATTCTCATTTGCGTAAGCATTTTTCTAGTTTTTGCAACCAATCTTTTAATGTCATTCAACGTCCATTTAATGTTGAAGCTGTATATTACTACGGATATATCTACGGTGTTGGTAGTATTCATTTTATTGGTCCCATTAAGTTCACTTTCTCGTATTAAACAACACTTTGCTATAATAATTCTTTTGGATTTATTATTATTATTATTATTATTATTATTATTATTATTATTATTATTATTATTTACTTTGATATCTGATGTGTACTCATTTTTTCCGGGTTCCGCCCAGGGATCTAAGGTAAGAAATAGCATCATGATATTTTCCACTGGAAAAAAAACATATTTTACATAGACAAAGCCCTTCATAAGATGTGGGTTGTACTTGTGAGAAAAATCTCTGTATTCCTTTAAGGCATGTGTTTCCAGGAATCCCTTCAATGAGTCTACTGGAATCTTTTCCAACCAATCCGAGGGCTCCAACTACAACAGGGATTGTTGATGTTCCCATGTGCCACATTTTCGAGATTTCTATTTCAAGGTCTTTATATTTTGATAGCTTTTTGAAGATCTTCAAACATACATTGCAGTCCGCAGGGTCTGCTATATCAATAAGGAGGCACTTTTTGTGTTCGATCTCTAATAACAATGTCTGGGTAGTTAGCTTTGATTGTTCTGTCTGTGTGTATTGTGTAGTCTCATAGAATTGTAACAGGTCCTATCTCCGTAACCGGGTCTGGGTGGTGGTCATACCAATTTCTTTCAGTTTCCTTCTCGTAAAAGTTACAGATTTTCCAGTGCAGATATTGCCCAACATAGTCATGCCGGGTTTTATATTCAATGGGTGGCAATAGCGTGAAACCTGATACAAGATGATCGATTGTCTCTGGATAATTATCACAGAACCTGCATTTTGGGCTAACACAATATTTTAGTATGTGTGCTTGATAATTTGTAGTTGACAAGCACTGATACTGTGCAGCAAAGATAAAACCTTCCGTTTTCACTTTTTAACACTGCAATACGTATCCACTAATGGGCACGGGGATTGTCTATATCAGCTTGTTTGGTACGGGCAGGCTTTTGGCCATGAAGCGGTTTATCTTGCCATTGTTATCTGTACCTGTTATTATTATTATTATTATTATTATTATTATTGTGTAATCGTTTGTGTAAGTCAAATGTTCGTAACGTCTTTCAAGTACAAGTAATCGATGCGAATTTATTAATTAAATAGCATGCAGTTGTTATAATTATGAAAAAGCGTTTTGCAAACGAGTAAACCTCAACATTTTATGTTTTTTCACTATTTAAATACGAAGCTCTATTAATTTATTTCATTTAATTATACATTGGTTTATTTTTTTAAATCCTTAATTTAACATAATCTATCTTCATAACGTATACGATCTACAGTGTTTGTGCAAATTTTGGGCACAAACTTAAAAAAAAAAACACACTTCTTAAGGGTTTCTCCATATAATGTTGTATTTTGTGGGATACTTTGTACCCTTAACTATAGGGAATACCAAGTACGTAACCGTAACCGTTTCAGAAAACGATTTTAGAAGTCGGATACTTCCCAGGGAATCGATTTACTAGGAATTTCTATTGCAAAGAAAACACAACTATAATCTCCTGAAATTCCCGACAGAAATAAACCATTCTCAGTAATATTTTAGTGCGATTTTTAACTTTGCCTCTTTTCTGCTACATCCAAGAGTTTATTTTATTAAATAAAGAAACTTTTGAAGAATAAAAAATGTAAGTTTTAATGCCATTTTCGAGCGAGCAACTTTATTAAACGAATGAATCTATCTATCTATCTATCTATCTATCTATCTATCTATCTACCAGCTTGGTGAATGCAACTATGTTTAATGATGAGTAGGTAGATGTTTTCTTGAACTTGTTAATTAGATGAGTGTAGTATATATATATATATATATATATATATATATATATATATATATATATATATATATATAATAATTTAATTTATATACAGATGTGGTAAGAGAACAAGGATTATAGCATTTGATGACATATGTATTGATATAATATTTCTCATTCTTGATTGAAACGAAGTTTTATTCTTGAAAATAAATATAAATCATATCAGTGTATTTAGTGTACATCTTTGTTTTCACATAAATATGCCTCGTTTTTCCTGGGTATGACGATAAAGTAGATCCGGCAGCAAGTTTTCTGATCAGGAGATTGGAGGTTTTAAAAAGCGTTGAACCATCTCTTAATTGCAGTTGTTCGCAGTTCTACTCTGAACCGAGGTGGTAGTACCTGTTAGGTGTCCGAGCTATGTGCAAATAGTGAACCCCCGCCCAAGCAAAAATCAATTGTACATCTTTATAAAAATAATCAACAATACTTTTTTTTTTTTTTAGAAAAGTGACAATCAATGCAACACTATAAAAATATAAAAAAAACATTTTTATACTAAAAATACTAACAATAAATGTTATACAACGAAACAGTACTGTCTGTGAATGACATAATTAAGCTCTTGAAAAATATTATTTCAATTGAGCACTGTTGAGAGATAAGCTGATTCTATAAGCAACATCCACCTGCGCTAATGCAAAGCTCTTCAGTAAAATGAATTGGAGCCCTCTGACTGATTGGCGTTTGTTTACATTTGTAAAAACAATACGCTTGAATTAGCTGTTTCTCTCTCTGCTGAATGATGATAGCTCAGCTGACTGTCACCAAATTAGTCAGGTTTCGGTCCTGTTTTGACGTATTCTGATGTCTAGTTGCACTGAGGAGCTGTGATACAGCGAAACATTACTGTCTGCGAATGACATAATATATCTAAAATATATATCCAAAAAAGAACATACCTTTATCCGAAAGTTTTAAATTATGTACAAAATATATGTAGTTGAAAGCATAATATTATGTAAAAAATATTTAGATTTTGGAATTAATTAAGCCGTAGAGGTGTTGATATACCGGTAAAATATCACCCAATCAACAATCTATATTTATAGTAAAATTATCAGCAATAAATATTCAAAGCAAAATGACCTAGAATGCATTTTTCTGCAGATGAAGGCATACAATTCCATTCAAAATATGTAGATTTCGGCATTAAATAACCTATAGAAGATGATATGCTGCTAAACAAAAACAACCAACCCAAGAAACCCTCGTCCAATCTATCCGGAGTTCGGTTAATGATGACAGTTTCCGTTTTAAGTTGAGGCAGTAGGTACGGAATGCTGGGAAAATGTCCGCTGCATGTTCACTGGGTAATGAAAAGAAACACAAACACCAAGTCGTAGAATGGAAACGCGGGCCCTGTTTATCATGTATGTAGATGTTTTATTCATTACTTCGCCTGGATGCATAGGTTGGTGAAACTCGGGTAACATCAGCTATGTTGATCTCATAGGTTAGCTCTTTCCACAAAGTACTCATCGCCCATCTACACATCTGGTGGTTGGCAATAAAATCGGGTGTCATGAAGCCCGTTTCCAGCCACGATCGAACCAGAATTGACTGTTCATTTAGTAAAGTACCCAGAAATAATCAATATCCAATTTCTTGCCGCATGGTCCCCACCCCCTTATCATTTCCTTCACTTCCCTTTTCCCCTTTGGTCAAAATGGATGCAGCTTGGATGATCAGACTTAAACTGTTGGCTATAAGACAGAAACACTTGAGATCTGGATAAAGCCACATCTTCCTTATCTACGTCGGTGGCCATAGTGTCACATTCATGGTAATCTTTTCTTAATAAGAAAAAGATGAAGTTTACTGAAATTAAATATGCATTTTTATATAACTTATTTTACTTTATTGTAATTTTATTGTAATATTATGTGAATTTCCGTCCATGTTTTCCGCTATCATCTCTAAACTGGATCCCCACAAATAATTTGGACTTGATGATATCCCTGTTATAGTCTTTAACGTTATGCCCTCGAAAATGTTCCTCTTCTCTCAAAACTCTACAATAAATGCTTTTCTGCTTCTTGTTTTCCTGCTTGTGGGAAATCCTTTTCTGTAGTTCCAGTCTCTAAGAACACAGATATACTCTCTTATCCTTCTAACTATTGTCCTATTAGCTTTCTATCTCTTTTTGGCAACAGACTAGGTCTAATCATTTCAGAATTGATTAAGCATAGCACATCAGTTTTCTCTAAGTCAACTGCTGATGAATTAATGATTATTTCTGAAAAGGTCTATCAAGCTTTAGATAAAAATGATGAAGCTCGCACTGATGCTATGGATATCGCGAAGGCATTTAATTAGGTTTGACATACTGCTCTTCTTTCTATACTAAAACGTTATGGTATATCTGGACGAATTTTTGAAATTATTTCGCTTTTCTTATTAGATACAGAAGACGATAAACTACGTCCAGCAGCAAGGCCTCTGATCAGGAGCTTTTGAGGAGCGTGGAACCAACTCTTAATTAAGACCCTGGGTGGTAGCACCTGTTAGGATCCCAACTATGGGCAAATAGTTAACTATTACCAGCAATAATTTTTGAAAATTTTATTACCAGCAATACAATTTTGAAGAAAAAATATTACCAGAAACAGATTTTTGATAAAACAATAAAAAATTTTGTCGGCATTAAATAACCCATTGGGGTTGATATGCCGTAAAACAAAATAACCCAAACTAATCTAAACCAAATAATACATACTCTATTTTTACGAATCTATCCTAAAAATGTTGTCGGCATTAAATAACCCATTGAATTTGATATGCCGTAAAACAAAATAAACCAAACTAATCTAAACCAAAGAATACATATTCTGTTCATACGAATCTATCTTAAAAATGTCGGCATTAAATAACGCATTGAGGTTGATATGTCATAAAACAAAATAAACTTATCAGATACAGAAATGAATGTTTTCATCAATGGCTACTCTTCTAGATTTCTTTGTATTCAGGCAAGTGTATACTGGCTATTTCCTTGCATCTACGTTTTTCCTAATATTCTTCAACGACCTTCCCGATGATATCAATCCTCTCAACTCGGTATTTATGCTGACGACACAACTATTTATTACATTAATAACCTGAGAGAACACATTTTACCTTCAATCAGTATGGCTGATGTTAACCTCCAGGAGAGTATTTCATTAAGTCTTCATGGAATGACATTTTCTGCTAATATTATGTGGAAAGATTATATTTAAATCAATTGCTAGATGTGTTGCTAGGAAAGTTGGTTCACTGTCGTGTGACGTCCCCCGGTGTCGCTGCGCCAATCGTGACGTCTGCCTGGCCGCGTCCGTCGTGCTGTCCCGGTCGCGGCGCCAGTTGTGACGTCACCCTGTCTGTCTCCGCGCCGTCGCCTTCCTATCTTGTCCCGCGACGACCAATGTGACTTGGTATTGGTCGCGGCACCAAATGTGACGTTCTAACCTTTTGCTGATTGGGATGGGAATCTGGTTAGATTCGGTATCAGCCTTGTCGTTCCAAGCTCGCCTCCAACGTCTGGTTACCGAAGTAACTGTTTTGATTTCTAGTCTAACCTACCCACGTTGTGATTTGATCTTAGGTAGACGAAATCAATCAGTCGCCGGGGCGTAATGCAAGCTAAGACCGGACAAGGGTAACACCGCACAAGTATATGGAAAAGAAAATGAAGTAATAAAGTTCAAATGTGTTAAAAAAAGAATAACAATATTTTATATCTGGTTGCTGAATACCGGACTGCGTCTTCTTCCCAACCCGCTATATGGATTCGTGACGCTTTGTGTTTTTTAGGCGAGTCTTACCATCTTAAGTTGTTTCTTCTTTAAGAAACTGGTTCTTGGTGTATCTTCAGGCGATATTCGTAAAACTTGTTTTGGTGGTGTGAGTCTAAGTCGTTCTTCAAAAATAAATTGTTCTTGGTTAGAAGTTGAGGTCGTGATTTGCGTGGAATCTTTTAGTCGGGTTCCTGCGAGGCGGGTCCGCAGAGCTCTCAGCTCACTGCAACTGCTTAACTCAACTCAACTCTACTGAACTCCACTCAACTGCAGCAACTCGTTGCGACTCTGCTTATATGGACGCCGACCAAAACCGGGGTGGGCTTGTCGGGGTTTGAGGTTCCTTGATAATTCTAAATCCACAATCCACTTGTTTGTTTTCGGTCAGGAAAATTTATTATTTTCCATTTTTGGAAGTCCTTCCAGATTCTTCCTTTTTCATATGGGTATCTCACCCAATCCCTTCAGGAGGCGTCAACAGGTTTCCCCTCTCTCTCACAGTGACATCTCAACAGGCCTTCCCTCCTTCTTCACATGATTACCTCCGCCTAACGCTCACGCCTCCATTCAGCCAATGGACGCTCAGCGGCGTGGGTGTGACCAGACTAGCCTCGGTTTAAAAAATCTTGCTCAAAAAAAAAAAAATTATCTTCTTTTTTTTTCTTTCTTTTTTTTTCTTTCTTTCTTTCTTTCTTTCTTTCTTTCTTTCTGTCCGACAACAAACCAATACGACCCGTAGTGTGATCCCTTAATCTCAATTTTATCTGAATGTCACCTGGAATTCGTCACTCGGAACCTTCGCCAAACAACTGGGTGGTCATCCGGCGATATCGCACCTTGGTGCCAATTATTCGTTCTGATAAAATAATTTTGCTATAATAGCCAGCTCCTGACAATAAACAGGTGCCTTTTCCATACGACATCTCCGTAGATAGCTAATGGTTCAGTCTTTGTTTTTGTAATTCTGCGGTTGGTCCAACGGACATTTTTCCGTGACCCAATTAATTTTTATCTCCTTAGAATTCTGCCCTGTAGGTCACCTGACCGACCTGAAATTTTCACCATTCGGTGCGCCGTCATAAATTAAATTAAATCCGACACATCCGCGACCTTACTTTCCTCGCTAATGAGAATAAAAGCCTTTAGCACTTTTCTTTGTTAGAAAAAAAAATAACATCGTCTAGTGTCCTGTTCGTGATTGCTTCTTATCACCTAAATTTAATTCTCGCCTTCTTCTTCTTTTTTTTCTTCTTTCTTTCTAGCAACCCAAAATAGTGTCACAGTCGTGTTAGACAATTTTTCCTCTCCAGAATCTACCTTAGATATTTATAAGACTATCATTCGCCCGGACATTTAATATTGCTGCCAAATCTGGTCCGGATCTCCTGCTACATACTTAGAGAAACCTATAAAATACAAAGAAGAATCTGCAACGTTATTGGTCCAGATTTTGTTGTCTACTGTATTTAGGCGCATACCTTAACTAAAATCATTCAGCTTTCTTGTATTTTCGTTTTCATTTTTATTGCTTTTAAATAATTTAAAAAAAATATCAATATAACCAGACGGCAAGTATATTAAAAATTAGTTTTTTAAAAAATATATAAAATCACAATAAGAATGCAGATTTAAACAGAACTGATTTTAACTTTAAAATGTGTTCCAAGAATGAAAGCGACCAAGTTAGGTTTAATGAAAAATAAACAAGTAATTTTCGAATCTTAAGAACGCTATAATTTCCGAGACACTGAGCGACAAGGTTATTTGTTATTTATTCAATACATTAGTACGTTGTCTCATTTTCGATTTTTGGTCGTCGCTCACCTATGAACCTTTTCATAAAAGCCCATTTTATTTTCTCGTGGTCAGTTTCAAGCGATGAAACTCGGTGTAAAAGTTTTCTAAAATAAATGATGAGAACTCGAAATCGGTCCGTGCAGTGAGATGTCCCGCTTGTTGGTAGTGGTTTCAGATGACCAACAATAAATTATTGAGTAGCGTTTGTACTTGCTTGCTCTGTCTCTCTCTCTCTCTTTTTCCCTTTCTCTGTGTGCGTATATTGTGCACGGATATCTAGAGGCGGGGAGTTGGTATAAGGCGATGTATTAAGGAGACATAAATCATCATTGGCAGAGTGTCTCTTGATGGTGCTAATGGTTATAACACGGTTTAGGATGGTAATGTTACTACAGATGACGATGATAATGATGATGGGATGGGGATGGTAGTGGAAAACCCGTGGCCCGAGTCACTCGTCAGCGTTCCATTAACTAAGGGTTATGACTTCTCCGCCACGAAGGTCAATATTTCCTTTTTGATGGACAGCCCCTCATCTTGAATTTAAGAATAGATTTAAACACAGATACTGATTAAAGCTGGCTAAAGAACGAAGAAAGATGACTACAATAATGCATTCAGTATTTATTCAACTTGTGTACTGAAGATTTTACGAGCATATAAATGTACTCTTTACTATATAAGTCAATAAAAGATTACATGATATAAACAGAAAATTAAACAAGCAAATGATTATTCCGTGTTCTGTGTAAGCCAGGAAAATCTTACGAAATAAAATTGTATAAGGTACTGACATTTTCCACATCCGAATTAATGTCCCCATCTTTATGGCCGCTCTGCCCTCCGGCCTACTTCAGTTAATTGTCAGTCTGCGTAACATTTAGGGATTGTCGAAATTAACCCTTTATTTACTCTACGAATATCACGACTCATATAACGAAGACAATCTAACTCACAAGATCAAATCAAGTTTTAAATTCAAAATACCTCCAAGATGAACACCTGGAGAAAGCTGATAGGTGCAACGGCTGATACGTTATAATAACAAAGATGAAGACGTTAGTCGAAATATAAATAATATGAACACTGTTAACGCATCCCAGGAATTCAGGCAGACGTATATAGGATATTTATACAATTTATGCACAATAGAAATTAAACACCAATTAATATATTGTGCAATTAGAAATTAAAAATATTTAAATATGGCAAGCTTAAGTGGGATTCATACAAACTAGATTACAACGGGATTTGTGAGCAGACAACTGCATATATGTATATATTAAATGAACAAATAGTATAGAAAGCCAGTCGTTTTAGAGGATACCCGTTTACTTGGACGGCAAGTATTGCAGACGCTTGCTCATTGCGACTATGCTGAGCAGACCTTATCGAATATGATCAATAGTTTGAACGAGGCCAGCAGGCTGAAGCCCTCAGCCACGATAATTGTGATTTCGTGATAGCACAGATATTGACAGCCGCCAAGGGTTCCGCCGACCCAATTTCACTCACAAGTTTGGATCAACCCGTGGCACAAGTGTGCCGCACTCTGAGATCAACATCGATAATATCAGGAAATCTCCTTCGTGATGGTGCGAATCGACCATGGTGAGCTTCGAACCCGAGTCATGTGGTCAGATTGCGAAAGTTCTAACCACAGGGCCACGTGCTCATTTAAATGAACAAATAATATGAAGTGGAATATACGTTAATTATGTATTAAATTAAGCACTCTAATCTTCTGGCATCATTTTACATTGAAGAATGATGCTCTCAAGTCTAGTCAATATCAAACTATTAAGAACTGAACTGCTTCTAAAATGTTCACAGTTCACTGTATTTCTGTTCAAATTATGCTAACAAGCGTAATAAAATATGGCCCGTTACGAGAGATATTTCAGTAAGCTGAATCAAATGTTGTCCTGTTTGAGAGGATCCATGGGTCAAGCTAAATAATTTAACACAATACTGAAGAGGTTGGAGATGAAAAGTAAAATGTTCAGTTTGAAGAAATGATTGATAAATTTGAATCAAATTTACAATAATGAAAGCAAAGAAAGTGTAGTTTTATTCCTAACCAGCACATTATTTAATTGCATCCACTTGTTTTCTTGAAGTGCTTGCACAGTACCTTATTAAATTATATCTACTTCTGGTATCATTATACTTTGAAAAAATTCATAAGAAAAAAATTTAAAGAATTAGTTAAAAAATATTCATTTCGCTGAGGTGTTATTGTTATTAAAATAATAAATGGTGATATCCGGCAACAAAACGTTGAAACTCCAGTTCCCGTGCAATTACCGACGTTAAGCAACGTGGGCGTGGTCAGTAGCGATATGGGTGAGTGTTTGGTTCTGTAAACTTCGATAGTTTAATGGATAATGCCTCGGAATTGTTAATCGGAGAGTCGAGTTCCAATTCCTTTTTGGTTCGTGATATTCAGGTAAGGATATTGGAAAAGGTATGAATCCACGTCTTTCCCAACCCCCAGCTTAGTATAATTACTAAGACTTATATCGCTAAACTGTTATTATCTCAAAACAAATCGTGTAATCTAATCATATTTTCTGCAAGGGGTTGATAAGACGTAAAAACGAATCAATCTATTTAGATTAATGGAGAGTTTTATGTATTAACATTATATAATATTTATTATATTTTCTCGAAAATGTAAACGACAGTGAAAACGTGTTTCCTTCAGAATTAGTATATATATATATATATATATATATATATATATATATATATATATATATATATATAAAATAAATATAGTCTTAAGGTGTGCTATATTTATGGGATAAAGTGCTCAATATCAGAGATAGAGCGTGTAAATATAAAAAGTGAACATAGAAGTGTATAGAAGTCTGTTTCATGCTATTCGTCAGCTGGTTATTTTTCTCGGCTATTTATATATATACGGGTTAGTGGTGCATTGTGGGTATTCTATTATGGCGGTTATTTTTACCGGAAGTCGCTTTGTTTATTTATTTGGGTCAAATTTTTTATTTTTTTATTTTTATTTTTATTTATTTATTTATTTATTTATTAACGTAGTAAAAATTTGTTTATATCACGTATTTAACAGTTTTGTTTTTGGTTTGAGAATTTAATTAAAGCTATTTGTTCAATTTTGGGGTTGGTTGCTTTCATTCTAACTATTATTTTTTTTGGCGGGAACAGTTTTTAATTTGGGATTGGTTTGTCTATTTATTTACTTGGATGAATTTAGGTCAATTTATTTGTATATTTTTTTTTTTTTGGTTTTCGGTTTTTAAGCAAATATAGTATTTATTTTATTTTATTTTATTTGTTTATTTTTTTAATTTTTTTTTTAGTGTATTTGTTTGTTTTTTATTTTATTTTTCCGTTTTTTTCATTTTTAGGTTATAGTAAAATTTATTTATATATTTTGAGATGAGCTCGGATCTTTTATTTAATAATTTATTTTGGTCGGGGAAATAATGATAGCTATTTTTTCCTCAAGCAAAGTTTGCAAGTTTTTGATTGGTTGTTGTAGGCTGATGACTTTTTCCTTATCTTCCAAGATATTTTTGGTGTGATGTGCGTTTTTGTTTTTTTATTTCCCAGATATACTTAGAAAGCATAGTACTGTTCGCATATTTACTATTTGTGAACGATGTTTTGTGTTATAATTTCTTTTGTTCCAATGTATACTTTTTCTTCATTATCTGGTATTTTATCGTGGCTTGGTATATTATGTTGTTTTGTAGAAAATTTCCGTTTAAGGGACATTCGTTCTTTATTCTGCAGTTGCACGTGGGTTAAATTTGTTCGTGTTTTGTTGATATTTTTCCTATTGTGCTTTTTTTATTATTTGTGCCATGTCTCAGGTACTTTAGCTGATTTTTACTGTGTTTTGTTGAATATCTTGTGTATATTCTGGGATTTGTATTTGAAGAATATTTTCCCTATTTGTTTTTTGCGTTCTTGCTGTACGGTGGGTTATATGATGTTTCTTCTCCTGTTGGCCTTTTTTTTTATATTCTGTGGTGAGTATGTGAGTATTGCTGGGAATCCGCTATCTTTTAGGGCCGTTTTCATAGTCTTTCTTAGCTTTGTTAAATAAAGATTCATTGGAGGAATTGTCAAACGGTTAATCGATTTTGGTATCTGTTTGATTATAGAAGGCGGATGGTTGGAAGATATTATATGTAGAGTGGTTTATCGTTAGGTTTTCTGTATGGTTTATATGTGCCTTCTCTTAGGTTGAAGGGAACATCTAGGAAAGCTACTTCGTTTAGGTTAGTTTTTTATATCTATGTCGAATCCGTTATTTTTAAAATCTTTTTATTGCTTTTCTAGTTTTGTCTGTGTTTTTGTTAAATTACAGTTTCTTAAGATTATGAGACCGTCGTCCCTGTAGAGTCCTGTGTCATTTTTATCTATTAAGTAAATGCCTATGATTTCGCATGCCTCTGCAATCGTCAAAGCTTCCCAATGTGGTGTCAAATATCCCATCTTTTTCTTTATCCAGGCTTCTTCATTTGTGGAATAATAATATTTATGCTTAATGATGTCGATTTCGCTTGGTTTTATTATTATTTGTTCCTGAGCTAAGTTGATGGCCTTATCTATTCTGTTATGGATGGGTAAAATTCTTTTTATGTCTAATTGTAGGAATTGGCAATTTTGTTTGTTATATATATGGAACCAGTCAATAGTTGTTTTCGTTTTTTCACTGGTTTACTCCAAATTTCTTCCTAAGTTCAGAATTAATTCTTTCTAGTATTGTTTTACTTATTTTACCTAGTTCGCTTTTGGCTGGGTTTATGAGTCTACATGCAGGATTAGTTTTGAAATTTTCTTTACGGTCTTTTAGTGTGATAAAGGCTCGTGCCTTGCTAATACAATTTATTCGGTCATCTAAGTCTAATTTTTGGGCGATTGTTTTAGCTTCCTTATTGATATCATGTTCTGTTGTTTGGGGTGCTTTTTTGTGTTTTGGTTATTTGTTCTTGATAATTTATTATGTGTAGGAGGGCTTAGTTTGTATAAATTTCTCGTTTGTCAGCAGCGATAAATACACTTGCTGAATTGTTTATTTTAGTTATATCAGTTTTAGTTTTTTTTGGAATGAATTTTTGTTTTTTGGAATTTTATGTTTCTAACTAGATCAGTTAAGTCTTTCTCGAAATCGTCTAATTCTTTTTTGTTGTGGGGGCATTTCTTTTGTTTTTTAGCCGTATTTTTCCTTCTTAGGCGTGTTGTTATCGTGAAGGTCCTGGTTTAAAAAGTGGACTTTCCATCTCATTCTTTTAGGAAACTTTCTATTTTTTCATTTAATTTTAGTTTATATATAGTAGGGATGGGATGGGTATGTTTTTTAGGGAGTAGTCGAGGTTAAATTTTTCCATGTCCATACTGTGTTATAAATGTAGCGAGAGTGCTTGTTTACCAGGAGCTGAATATAAAGAAATATAGTCTTAAGGTGTGCTATATTTATGGGATAAAGTGCTCAATATCAGAGATAGAGCGTGTGTAAATATAAAAGTGAACATAGAAGTCAACACTTAGAGGCGACAGTCTGTTTCATGCTATATGCAATCGTCAGGCCACATATGCTGTTATTTTTCTCGGCTATTTATATATATATGCGGGTTAGTGGTGCATTGTGGGTATTCTATTATATATATATTTTACCGAAGTCGCTTTGTTTATTTATTTGGGTCAAATTATATTGCTCGTTTTTATTTTTTTATTTTTATTTTTATTTATTTATTTATTTATTTATTAACGTAGTAAAAATTTGTTTATATCACGTATTTAACAGTTTTGTTTTTGGTTTGAGAATTTAATTAAAAGCTATTTGTTCAATTTTGGGGTTGGTTGCTGTAGTTCATTCTAACTATTATTTTTTGGCACAGTTTTTTTAATTTGGGATCGGTTTGTCTATTTATTTACTTGGATGAATTTAGGTGAATTTATTTGTATATTTTCTTTTTGGTTTTCGGTTTTTAAGCAACATAGTATTTATTTTATTTTATTTTATTTGTTTATTTTTTTTAAATTTTTTATTTTTTTAGTGTATTTGATTGTTTTTTATTTTATTTTTTTCCGTTTTTCATTTTTTAGGTTACGTAGTAAAATTTATTTTCATGCCTGCATTTTGAGATGAGCTCAGATCTTTTATTTGATACCACCACTAACCCGTATATATATAAATAGCCGAGAAAAAATAACAGCATATGTGGCCTGACGATTGCATATAGCATGAAACAGACTGTCGCCTCTAAGTTTGACTATGTTCACTTTTATATATATATATATATATATATATATATATATATATATATATATATATATGCATTTTTGATAATGTTGATGCTACAATTTTGTATAGAATATGTTAAACTGGTATAATAATATGGTAAAAAATTAGTTGTAAATCATATTGAAACGTGAATCTGAGTCAACATGCAGTGTTTCTTCCTATGTTCGTTGTCTCTCTCTCTCTTTTATATATATATATATATATATATATATATATATATATATATATATATTCATATTCAGTTGTAAATATTAGTTTGTAACACTCTCAAACAGACTAATACCCATACAAACTGAATATGTTAACTCTATCACAGATATTGAGCACTTTCCTTAAGTAGCCCGCATACAATATATATATATATATATATATATATATATATATATATATATATATATATATATATATATATATAAGCAGATCATCAGGAAAATCCAGCTTTCCTGACGATCCGCTTAGGTGGTTCGCTTAGGTGAAACCTGGGTAGGTTTGTCTGGCTCACTAGGTTTATCTAGGTCTGCTCTACGGTTATATTGAGCTCTTTTAGTTAGTTTGTTATTTAATCGTGTTGGTTTTTTTTTTGGGCTTTAAACCTGTATCTGTGGATTTTTTTTTCGACAGACTTTCATGTTTCTAGCTGTTTCTTTTATTAAAAACTTTTTTTCCTTCGAGATTGATTTGATTATAGGCAAATCAAAATTCGAAGGTTTTTCGAAACGAGTATAAGTTATAGTTATATATATATATATATATATATATATATATATATAAATATAATGGCTGTCTGAATATATCCGAGTATATCTGTTCGGTAGTGAAGATGTTCAATCACACTTTCAAACGCCTTCCTCTGTTGGTAGAAACTTTAGTCTAGCATTTTCATCTGATGTTTGAATTAAAGTAGTATTTTTCTGCTTTCAAGAGATTGTTAAATTCCAATGAGATTCCAAGTCAGTTTCCCTAATTTCCCCAACGGAAAGACAATGCCAGCTTCAGACCACACTTCACTATTTTGCATATAACATCTTGTTTTAGATTAATTGACTTAGTTTCTCTACCTGATGCTTTGGCTTTTATTCATCCAAGATTAATGTCTTCTTTGACTTGAGTGGAAAGAACTTCACGCTGTGTAATATGTTTTAAAATTTACGGTAACAAATATCACATACTTCAGCTGATGTCGACATTACAGTTGAGATGAGTTACGTCTTTGCCAATAACTAACTACAATACGAACATTAACCTGCTTGCTCTAGCTTGTTAATACCACGGAGATTCTCACTGGGTGCCACATGATTTTTGACGTGAATCAAAACTAATCTAAGATTTGATAATAATTACTATACAAATAGAGTATTTATCGCTATATTTTGGTTCTATATCACGCACACACACACCTACATATATATAAAATAACTGTAGGATACCCGTCTACTAGGGCGGCTAGCCAATTCCTATTGCAGACTCTCAACTCACACACAACATCCATATATATATATAAAATAACAAGGCCAGCACGCCCAAGAGCCACGATGACTTGTGTCTTTGGGCTAGGGACAATCACCCAGTTTCACTCAATTCCTTGGTCAACCCGTAGAATGGTTTTTCAACCACTTTCGTCCGATCATCTCAAAAAGTCAAATATTGAAATTCGAACTGTTTCTCATCATTTCTAAAAAAAAAACACACACACACACACACACACACACACACACACACACACACATTATATTCATCTATATATATATATATATATATATATATATGGGTATAAAAAGACATTAATTTTTTTTTATTCAATTGGATAAATATTCACTGAAAATTTTGGTGTCCCTAGTTACGTGTTGATACATGATTACAAGTACTTTCGACATCAAATTTATCCAGATTTATCTCGAAACAAATTTGACATCATTTCAAAAACAAAATTGTTGTCTTCATCTGAAAGTTAATTTTTTTTTTACTTGTAAACAGAAAAATACTGAGTTGAGTTCTGTACGATTGGCTTGATTGACCCTTCAGAGGATGTAAGTAAGGTTATCGAGAATTATTTTCTAAGAAATGATTATTAAAACTATTAGTACAAACCTCGATATTTCAAAATATCTATTGTAAACATTTTTAAATATTTGTGAAGTATTCCTAATTACAATGTATTAAGGTTTGTTTTCAATTTGTTAATAAAACTGCTTCAAGTGATAGTGCTTAATATCAGGAATACAGCATGTCTAAATGTAAAAGTGGATGCTGAGAACAAGACAGAGTGGCAACAGTCTGTTTCATGCGTGAACGCAATCTTCAGGCCATGTCTTTTATGTGGAGACCTGACTATATATGTTTGTCAATGGGGCATTATGGCTAACACGGTCACTTAATAATAGTTTATTGTATTATGCTAAGTTTTTTTGCGGCAGTAGACAACGGTTATACTTCAACTAATTCTAAAGTCTACTGATTAGAAGTTATTGTACGTCAGAATGTAGTTACTTGTAGCTATTGTAGAGTGTTCTTGTTAACTTTTCGCACATTATTTTTTATTTAATACTTGGGGTACTTTCTACTTATTCATTACTATCATAAAAGCCACACTCCGAATACATAAACCGCAAAGAATACTCGATAATTGATTCTAATAAAAACTGCGAGATTATGAAAGATTGCCGTGTACGGTTATGACAATTCAAGAAACATCATTGGCATATAGAATGGATTTAAAGCACGAATAAAATATGAATGTCTTTATATATTACATTCTATGATGGCGCAGGCATTAAATCTGATTGTTAAATTTACAACAGGTTGTTGTTAAAAGCATTTATTTTCTTCCAATTTGATTTATTCATTTCTTCTAACTTATGTTACTCGTTAAGTATGGGTCAGTTGGCCCATTATTGGCAGCAAACAAGTCTTCAACTCATACAAATGCAAAGAAAGCAATTTTACACAGATCTTTTGCAATTAAACAAAATTGTTGGATAACACTTCGGTTAATGACGGAATGGGAAAGTATCGACAACAGTCTGGTTGATTACTTTCTTCCATCAAGAAGCTGGAAAAATAGGCGTTGCATTACACTTATCTATTGGATTGAGAATTACAGAGTATTCAAATAAGAAGTGCTTCTTTACAATTTTAGAGCCACGGCTTAAATAGTGTAGATGTAATATCTGAATAAAATTCAAGATTATAAACAAACAAAAAAAATATTAGAACTCAAACACAATTGTGAGTATAAAGATTTAATGATCAGGATTTTTGTTCATGTTTGTAAATCTCAAATGAGTTATAATTATTTTAGAAATCGTAAATACCAGCTTGCTTTCAGGCACGTCAAAACAGCAGAAAGCTTATGAAAATTATGATTCCTTAATCAGCTACAGTCATAGACACTTGATTATATTGTAAGTAGAAACTTATCCGGAAAATTTAGACGAAAGCTTTGGTGAAAAATTCGTATAGTTTGCTGATCTGCATTAAAAATGATCTTGCTTTTTACACTGTCAACAAATGAAACATTGGATAGTTAGAGTTTTCCCGTTTAATAACAGAGAGTTTTTTTTTTTTGTCTTTATAAATGCAAATAGATAGGGGAAGCACGGTAGAGTAATGGATAGCGGCTTGGATAGAGGAATCGGAGAGCCGAATTCGAATTCCAGTTAGATCCATTACATTTACTTACGTGCTAATATCATTGAGAAAGCTATGAATCCTCTACTTCTATGGGTAAGTAGCAGGACAGAGATTGGATAGCAGAAAGAAATGAGAAAAATCGTCAGTCATGTATCGAAAGATATATGATCGCCTAAGAGTGTATCACTCATGGCACATAACTGATACTGCTTGATTCATCTGGTTTTAACTCATTCTTACCATCGTCATTAATCAAAAATGAAACATAATAAATGAAATAAATAACACCGCGATTAAAATTCACGTTAATTAACTCTGAGTCGGAATTTCTGCATGAATTAGACATTTACTCTATTTTATTACCATTTTATTTATTTTTATATAAATTTTATTTTAGAATTCATTCTAATTTATTTTTGAAATCTGTTATATACCGTACCTATGAACACTAATGGGCATGTCCCAATCCTCATCAACACGTTGGACACTATTGTAAGTGGGGTTAATACGCTGTCTACACTGGCAGCGGGAGCTGTCAGTATGGGAAGATCTTGCCGTGTCGAGACGAAGACTTTCGGCATAGTAGAGGTAGACCGGTACCCGATCCCGCTTATGCGAGATCTACAGGTAAATTTTGCCCGAGCCCACGGGCTCGGATTTCCCCCACATTAAATTTGGCCTTGTGCCACATCATACCCAGTGGGGAGGCAAGTAAATATCGTAATGTTTTTCACGCCGTTGGCGAGTATTGTATTTTGTTGATGTTATAAAGATTACCATTTCATTTCCAACCTCCGTTTTGGTAATTCCTCATTCAGTAACTCTTTCTATGTTACAACAATTACATTTTATTCAGTCACCAGTATTTGCAATGACGTATTGTCACTTATCAGATTGCTTGTTGATTAGAAATCCACAGGTTTAGTTGAGAAAAACTATTTTGATGAAATCTTGAATTTGTTTTGCGTTAGATAAAGTTTTCCCCGTAAATCTTTATGTTGCACTTAGTAAAAATCGCTGTTTTGATGGACCACAAAATAGATCAGAAAGGTAAGGAAAAGATGATGATATTTTGGAAATTAAAGCTGACGGCTGTGACAGTCTTTATCGTAGTGCTGGAAACGCCCTCCCCCCCCACACACACACACCTTCTGCAAAAAGTAGAAAACCGCCTGGAGGAATTGGAAATAAGCGGAGGCGAAGGATCAATCTAGAGAACAAAATTTTTGTAACAGCGAAAATATTAAGAAAAATACTGGGCTTCATCTAAATATTTTGAAACTAAAATCAGTGTATCTTTTGGAAGTTTTTTTTAATGTCTTTTTTTATTTTGATTAGCACCTCAACACCTCTATAAGTTATTTAAAGCCTAATTCCAAAGATTTTGAACAAAATTTTTGACTTCAACTAAATATTTTGAACGTAATTGTATGCCTTCAACTATAGATAAAACGTATTTCTTATTATATATCTGTTTTATATAAAATATATTACTGGTATTTTTACTATTAAAATGTATTTTTTTACACTTTCATGCTGTTTCTGTTTGTGCGTTCGCTAATCTCCCATAGCTATGACCCTAACACGTGCCACTACCCCGGCTTAGAGTAGACCTGGGAACAGCAGCAATTAAAATATGATTCCACTTGATCAGAGGCCTTGCTGCCGGATGAAATTTATCGTCATACCCAGGACATGAAATTACGTGGTAAAGAACACATAATGCCGAAGAATGTAATGCATTCGGTTCGGAAATAAAACACAGGTAATCCTTTAATATTTCCTTCCTACAGGATATGCACAATTCTCTATATGAGATTATGCAAATAAACGAATATTAATTTATATATCTTTGTGATAACAGGATTTACATCAACAACTACGAACCATAATAATATGGGCAACGGAGAAAGTAGTGACGAAGTTGAAATTAACATTTTCAGTTCATTAATCATTGATTTGTTAATGCTATTGGTATTGTAAGTTAATACTAATTGACGCATGATTGGATCATCAGTTCATTCAAATAGCAGTTGTTTCTGTTAAGCAATGTGCCTCGACACGCAGCAAGATGTAAGATAAAATCTGTCAAAGGTAGATAAACGTTCTTATATGGCCGAAGTTCATTTGTCACAATGGGGAAGACTAGTATCCGTAGCTGTCTAAAGACAGTATGATGATAACACATCTCTTTTCGGAGGGTTTACTAGATTGAAGTAAATAACCAGAGCGGTTCCTTCAAGGAAATCAATGGCCAGACCTCTGTGATATTCGGAGAATATCAGCTACGTTTTGACCTAGAGAAGGATGGGATTCGCCAGGTGTACTTGTTCAAGACACGCTACGCATGAATGAATAGCTCACTGGTTTTCAACGCATATATGCAAAAGGAACTGGTCATGTACTTAGCTACGCAACAACCTTAAGACCAGATCGGGTCATACCGATGGTGATGATGATGGTGATGATGATGATGGTGATGATGGTGGTGATGATGATGATGATGATGGTGATGGTGATGATGATGGCGACGATGATGATGATGATGATTCATAAATCGTTTTGGTAGTACAAAGCGTTTCTGTGTGCAACAGAATGATTAACGTCCTCGTGTACAGGCAAGAACTACAGGAAGCTAACACTGAACAAGTAAAAAAAATCTGCTGGTGACAAATAACGTACAGCTTGCGTCCACATTTAAAATAAACATTTATTGGCAAATGCCCGTCTAATATATCTATTACTTTCAAGCCGGCGAACATTTCATTAGATGTATACGTCTTTTAGCCAGCTAAACGGATGACTCCTCGAAACTTAAAATTACTTTATAAGAGCAACTTGACACTTGAGAGAGATATTAGTAAATTCTAAGATCACTCGTGGTTTCGAAAAATTAGTATAGGGCAACAGTTTTATTTCCGGTCATACTACCAAAAATATTCATTATTTTACACAAAACCGCATAAACCAGAAACGCAGCATATGTTACCAATTCCGATAGCATAACGGAAAATGGAAATGAGGTGACTTATTTACATAGGAAGTCACAATGACTATAAATAGATACGGCTATTACCCATGAGGCGGTTGAGTGCATACTACTTCCCATGAGTCAATGACACTACAATGGCTCGCCGATATCTAAAGAACCGAACGAACAATTATTGCTTGATAATTATGAATACACACAATCATAGCTTAGAATTCTAGCAGTTACATCTAGAACAAATAACTAAATTAAATTTTATAAGCATTTCTTCCTAAGCCAGGCGGGTGTTCCACTAGTACGCAAGGGGCTACAGAGCTTGAAAGTAAGGAAAAAGTCTGGATAGAGGGGGAATTGAGGAAACGATAAAAAAAGAACTGGTATCAAGTCATGAGAAGACGTCAATTGATATTATATTTAAATTTAAGAAGATTATATTTATCAGGGAAGCAAGTAAAAAGAAAGGATTTCCACTACCGTAAAGTGCGAAGGAAAAAACTTTTGGAGTACAAAAAGCCGTCGCATTTAACTAATTCGACAGTAAAATAGTGGGACCGAATTGCCAAGCTAGTAGCACGTTTAAATACATGCAGTCGGGTTACGAGTGAAATTATCTCGCTAGAGCAAACGCCATGAAAATATTTATAGGAAAGACAGAGTGAAGTTCCATTACGTCAGTGAGAATTTAACTGAAGTTGACATCCTAAATCTGGACTGATCACATTGCATATCTTTCTTTGGGTTTTGTTGAAAACCAGGCAATTAAAAGTTGGGGCACCAGATCGTAGATGCCAACAGTATTCCATGCAGGGAGGAATGGTACAATTGTAGATGTGAAAGATGGACTCAGATGAGATAAATCATCATACGCGACACAGAGAACCAACTTTCCTTGCGATAGATGCAGCTATTGATTGAATGTAGTTGTTCCACGTCAGGTCAGTGGAAAACGCGAGACCAAGGAGGCGCAGTGAGACGCACTCGTGGAATCGAGCATCAACCATGCTGATAGAAGGCAGGGAAGTTTCTCTATGGTGAGTAAAGGAGAGCAGTTTCGTTTTGGATTCATTAAAATCAGCTTGAGTAGAAAATCAGGTCTCTTCTTGGCAACTGCTGATTATGAGGCTAATGTAAATGTATCAGTAATTGCACACCCAAGACAGTTGGAAGTTATGACTTTTGACGATATAATTCAACTAATAGTGAAAACATAGCATCCAAGTAAAAGCTAGTGAATGCAGAGAGAGTTAAACATGAACATTTCTCAAAAAGTGAATTAACCAGTTATCGAATATGTTCTACGTTAGAAAAATGCTGCTAAATATTGTGAATTTGAGAAAAGGGAATCGAAAACCAGTCAATCGAAATATAATTGGCAAACAATCTTCAAAATAAGGAGTACCGGCAAATGACCAATGCATTTATAGCTGACAAATTTTTCACAAGAACAGTATGTCGAATTTGTCCAACAACAATTACTGATTCGAAAATTTCATACAAGAAAACTTACGGATTTGGTAGAGGAAATGTGTACACATACGCGATAAATAGAAAAGACAAAATAATTTGTATTTTTCTGGCTATCAGCATCAAAGAGAAAAAGGAAAATCTGTGACATATAAAAAAGATGTGAAAAAAGTTTCAAAATGAACAATTTTTAACGTATGTGTAAATACAAAAAGAGAAACGTAGAGACGGTCCAACAAAATGAAAAATAAATATAAACGTATTTACATTGAAAAAAAGACATGAAGATGGGTTGTTAATAATTCGAATCAATAACGTTTTAATGAATCCCTGATAAAAATTTTAGGCTATTTTAAAGCATATGTGTAACAAAGGAAATAATATTGACATATTACCAATTATCTTGGCAACTGAGAAAAGAATCATTTTCTATTAGGAAATAATTTAGTGAACCTAATTTTGACAAAATTAATAAACAATGTCAAGTCCGAAGAAACTCGAATGATAAAAGCTCTGAAGTAGAATTATAACTAAAGGAAAATGTCTCCTCCTCATATTTTCATGCACGAAAATTTCATCTACTAGGAATAGTTGTGGAAAAACTAGAACCATTGCTGCAACAAGATCTACATGAACAATTTCCGCCAGGAGGTGGCAAATGGGCTTCCCCGTTCGAAATTTTAAGTAAGAATGATGGGGATCTGCGCATTTGTGGTGACAACAAGGTAGGCGTAAACCACAAGATATGTGCAGACTCATATCCTATTCACTATATAGAATGGGCTTTGAGCACCCTTGCGGACATGAAAACATTCTTTAAAATTGATTTAAAATTCGCATACAATCAAAGACCTGTTGACGAATACTTTAAAGAAGTCACAACAATAAACACGCCAATAGATTTATTAAGATGGAAAAGCAAGCCGTATGAAATTAAAACCGCAAGTGCGATTTTTCAAAGGGGTATAGAGCAAGTTATTGGTAGCAATATGAAAAAATACAATATGCAACTAGGGTAAGATTTGTGATGGTGTCATCAACGACGAGGAATTAAAATGGAACACCAGTATGGTATTGAATAAGTTAAAAAGGCTGTATTAACAATTAACGAAAAAAGTAGGTATGTACAACACTAAAATAAAATATCATTTTTGAGACATTCCACATCTAACGGATGTGTATCACTGGATCAACCGTTAATTGAGAAAATATTAAAAGTCAAAGTACCTAAGAACACAAAAAAATGGATTTTTTCTTGGGATTTATAAATTTCTACAGGCGATATGTAAAGTAATACTCCAAAGTAAGAGAAACTTTTGCTGCTTTAAGAATAAATAAAGTGGAATGTATCCGGGCAAAAAACAAGTAGAATTTGAAAATGTAAAACTCTTCTAGCAAAGAAGCCAGTAGTAAAAATATTCGACCCTAGAAAGGAAATAATAGTAACAACTGACAAAAGAGAACATTTAGTTTCAGGAATATTAACTCAGGATGGTCATCCTATTATGTATTTTTCGATAAAATTGTCAAAGGCCGAATTAAATTACTCAAATATTCAGAAAAAGCGTTGTCCATAATATGGACGATAGATAGAGCTCGTCAGTTCTCTGACTGGAAAGAAATGCCTACTAAGTTCCTACCACAGATTTTAGATTTCGTATTTATTCCTTAAGGATAAGGTAACTTCTCCGAGAATTGTAAGATGAGACTTAATGTTAATGATGTTTGATTTTGATATTGAGTATGTGAAGGGCAATACCATTTCTCATGTAGACGCTTTGTCGGGATTGAGGTTTATTATTTCTGAAAGTAAGAAAAGGGACAAATTCGAAAATAATTTTTTAAACTTGGTCGAAACTGATATTTTGTCGAGAAACAAATTAGCTATGATTCGAAGCGAGACCCCATATTAAACAGTATGTTTTTCAAGATAAAAAATAATTTCTCATAGGCAGAAAGGCATTTTAAAGAGGTGTAACACAAGTTGATCGGCGAAAATGATGTAATTTGTAATGGAGGTGTAATTATTCCGCCAGAACGGCAACGGAGCAAAATTGTGAAATGTATACATGATCAAGTTCATTGCAGAATAACGTCTACGCAAGAAATATTAAGGTTAGTGGCATGGCGGCCAGGCTATTCTAAAAACGTAGAAGAATACGTAAAGAGGTGTAAAACATGTAATAAAATAATCAGACAGACAAATATACATGGCCTAAATAATCCCAACCGGGATATGGATCATGCCCAGGTTAATGGAGTGGAATTATTATTAAGACTGGTAGATGCATATTCATCATGTCCAGAAATATTACAAGTCTCTAAAAAAAGAAGTCCAGCCATGACACAAGCATTAAGAATCATATTATCAAGAAATGGAAATCCGAAAATGCTAGTATCTGAAAACGTTCCATAGTTCTGAGACGAGGAACTATTCCAATGGTCGAACAAAATTAGATGCAAACCATATAAAACCCCAACATACCATTGGAAATCAAAAAGATTTGCAGGACGGATTAGAAATATGTATACAATAGAAAGAAAATATAGAAACATTTCTTACTAGATTTTCTCTAAGATATGGGACAATGCCACATGCTGGAAGATCGAAAAACCTGTCCGCCCTCATGAATAGACAAATTAGAGCCTCGCTGACAATGTTCTATGCCACCAACGAAAAACTGTGCTTAGAAAGAATAGTGAATCAAATCGACAAGAAGCAAGATTCATAATAAAAGTGGATAGAACACTATGATAATAGAAAAAATGGAAATAGTATATTAGATCATGTAGACAAAGTTATATTGCAACATGATAATGATGAAGAAATGTACAGAGAGTCTGAAAGTAATGAAAGTAAAAGTGTCATGCCAAGGAAAGACGAACATGCAGTGAAAAGGAGAGCAATATACACTTTGAAGATGAACAATTGTTGGAGGAACACTCCTATGAAAAAGCAATATTTTCCATAACTAGACAATCTCTTACGGAGAGGGAGAAAGATGGTGAGGAGAAAAAAGCTGCGAGAAGAATCAGCAAAAATAAGGGGAGAAAACCTCTTCGGTGCCGAGAGATGAAGTGACCTATTTACATAAGAAATCAGAAACATTATACATAGCTACGGTTATTAACGATGAGACAGTTAAGTGAATACTACTTCCTATGAGTCATTAACACTACACTACAAAATACAATGAAGCAAATAAAAACATTAACAAATATCTAGGATCACTTACACATTAATATCCTTTAGAATGGAATGATCAGGAATAAAGGATGCAACGGGTATTGAGGAAATCTTTGACTAAAATAATTTAACGAAGCTAACAGAAATGGAACTAGACTCTTGTATTAACCATTATAGCCATTGTCCATCACACCTCCAGCACATCCAAGCCTACAGTACCAAGTATACCCAAGCTGTCACTCCTCTCGGTACTGACCAATTCCGATGTTGCTTAACTTCAGCGTTCGCGAGGGAACCACTGTTTCAACGTGAAGAATGTAACACTTGAGAATGTGAAGACCGGAAGGAACAATAGTAAAAAGTTTTAAGTGTCAAACATAAAATTCAAGAAGCAACACATGTCAGAAATTCAAACAATTTTTTTCAACATGTGCTCATGTCATGTATGGGTAGTTATCGACATGTAAAATGCGACTGGTGAGACAAGACAGTTGCAGTGCTTTTGTAAAAATACCCTGAGAAAATGCTTGAATCTATCTCATCTTACCACCCCAGCTATGTGTTATCTGTGATAAGCGTAGACAGAGTTCTCTAGTCTTGGTTGGAAACCAGTTTTGTAGAAGTCAAAACCGCTTAAGTGTGACACTAATCTACCTGGTAAAAAAACTATTTGCTTCAGACAACGCAGTAGCAAGAATTTAGTTCGATTCTGATTAGGTGTAAAACGAGCAAGGCCTTGTACACAACTATGTAAAGCTAACTAATTTTGTCAGGATCTTTAATTCTCTGAAACAAAACAAATGACTTCGTAATATCTTCCACTGTCCTACTCAAAAACGGAAACTAATTCCTTTACTATGGAATACGAGTTGCTAAAATTTGTTTTAATAAGGATTCTCAACCAGAAAATCTGCTTTGTAAATAATATTTTTATATTAATTTTCATCTAATACAAGCCTGAAGAGACACCCAAGTTATAAGTTTATGTTACTGCGTTACTTAAGTGAAAGCAAGACGTGAAGTTCATGTGTTTATGCAGGAAAAATAACAGTTAACCCTAGATTGAAGAAGTCAAGGTTGTAGTGAATGGGAAACTTAACTTGGAGTCTGTTCCACAAAGCAGCCGTTTATGGGAAGAATCTTTCCGAATAGAATTTACTAATGGGATACAAAAGAAATGGAAACGATTCACGCGTGTGTGTCTTTTAGGGCGGGTCCCAGTTTATTTTTTACAAGACGCCTGGGCTACTCAAGGTAGAGGGTTACGTTTGGAGGTCATTTTGGGTATAGGCATGGAGGATGACGGTTACTAGCCTTAAACAGGTTAAGATTATAGTGATCGGAGAAATATCCTCGTGGGAGTCGGTTTGCGGTAAGAAGCTGCTCGATTGAAACTTACTTCTAACCGATGGAATGCGGAGGGAATGTAGATGGTTTGCTACTATCTAAGCGACATGGCGTGTTCTTGCTGTGAAGGTTTGCCTCGGTGCGACCAGGGAATGTCGTTCGTCCAGGCACTTTCCGTGGAAGTAGCAGCAGAGCAGCGCGACGCTTGACACAACACGACGAGGTTAAATGTTTGAAAATAATTCGTCATCCACAAAGACTCTGAGACACATCTGGATTTTTTTTTATCAAGGCTGGAGTGTAAGGTCTGAGCAGCTCCCAACCAAATATGACAACAGTACTTGGCCTGATCTGGCTCTTGTAAGGCCAGAAGACAACAGGAGGAGACAGGTACTTACTAAGTGGCACAGAGAGCTTACCATTTTATCTGCATCCTTAGCAATGACTCTTATGTACGAGTTCCATTTCAGGTCGAATGATTAAAAGTAAGAATATCAGTGTCTATACAGATGACGGTTCTGCAAAAAACAGTTCAACAACTTGTAAATGTTTAAAAATTCTTACAAATCGGAAAAATTAAATAGTGAATTTTCTTTGGTCAGAAATGTATTTTCTATCAATATTCAAATGATATGCATCTTGTATGAGGCCCGAGTGCCACTCGAGGTATAGAGTTACAGAGTAAGAGACACATCTTACGCTGATACGTGTGAAAGGTAACGGTTTAACCTATATTGAACGGGTTAAAATTGTAGTGATCGGGGATACAACCTCTAGGGCGTCGGTTGCACAAAGCAGTGGTTTGTGGGAAGCAGCTGCTCCCCAATGGAATACGAATGTAATGAGGGTGGTTCGCTACAATGGGCGTGGCATGGAGGGTCGTGGCCATGAACGTCACGATTGGCGGAACTAAGAAATACATTTCAATTGAACGCTTTCTATGGATATATTGATAGAGTAGCCATAGGCTTGCGACGCCTCGTCTGTGAGAAAGGCGTTGTAGCGTGGAAAATAATTCATCATCTACAAGAACGCGGAGAGGCTTTTGGGGATTATCGAGAGTAGCAAATGAAGACAGATGATCCTCTGCCCATATCTGGAAATTTTCGGCCTCATCTGGCCCTTGAAGAGTTAGAGGATAGCAGGAGCGCTAAAGAAAACTGACTATTTTTACAGAATCTTTGGAGATCGATCGTAAATATAAATTCAATTTGAGGTCTTTGCTGAACTTAACTCCAAATAAGAGCATAGGGTTTCCCCGAGGGAACATCCGTTCATCGTGACTAGTGAAAGATCTGGGTCCGAACGGAGATGGTGGAAGAATAAAATGTGACCGATCAGTTTCTGCCGACTGAGCTGTTAGAGTTAGGTTAGAGGAGAGATAAGTTGCCATGCTCTGGTCATCGAGTGTTTTGGAGGTGAACCCATGTACCAGAGTATAAAGCCCCTTGAAAAGGAAGAAAAGCAGGAGATAGGAAAAGATAACTTGTTTCACCATATCTTACTGAAGCTAAAGTTTTTTCATTGAAAAAAAAAAAAACTATACATTATTTTATATCCAGTATGTATTTTTTCGAAAAAGAGATTTCAGTTTGATGAATTTTTAAACAATGGCCTTCAGATAGACTGGACTGTAATTTCGAATATGAAATGACGTTTCTCTTGTCTAACTACTAGGCTATATTTACAAAGTTAATTTCTGTAGAGACGGTCTAGGAGAATAATATAATCAGACAATGGCATTCAGTTATCTGCCCGGACCAGAGAAATTGTAATAAAACAGAACTAAGTGATTGGGCCCCTTTTAGGATCTTTTGTTAATCTTCTTACCAACGATGAAGGCAATGTCGCAGACAATCAGCAACAATGAGAGTTAAGTGTTTCCTGCACATGAACAAATACTTCTATTATGTAACTCGTTTTATTCGCATGCCGCTTCAAAGATGATATGCAAATGTGGGATCATTTAAAAGGATGGCCAACCGATATAAAATCACATTTCGCCGTGCAATTTGTGGAAGACATTGAATTAGAGAAGGCGTCTTTTGTGCAGCATAACGTACGCTTCGTGATTCAAATTCAGGAATGCGCCAATGCTAAGTAATTAGATAAGTCGACAGACACTTAGATCTGAACATTTTAACATTCTTAGATTGATAGGTCGGTATGTAAGTAGGTTAACTCGTCTGTAACATTAATTCATCGATACGATATGAAGTAATAGCGAGATTTTCTAAAAGACAATTCCTAAGTTCGATCTTCATCCGGCGCGCTATATTCATGGCCTTGTGTCCGACTAAGCTTAGTAAATAAAGATTCAATGAAGATTTTAACGATTATTTTTGTGGGAATACGAATAGAGCATTTCTTTTTATGTTGTGGATATTATTGCTTCTCATATCTGGGAAACGACCATAATATTGGAATACATAACAAGGTTATTATCATTCTGTTACAGGACAGTTTGCGAGCTGGCTTATTTCACAATCATTCTACAACAGGTGTTCATTTGCAGAGGTAAACGACTTATTGACGTTCAGGTGACGCAGCGGTTAGCAGCGCTTAAAGTGAAACCGGCGTAACGAGTTCCATTTCTAACCGAGTCTGTGTTTTTTTTTTTAATTAGGCACTAATATCTTGGAATTAACCAATCTTCTCTCTGCTATGGGTAAAACATCAGTTTGTATTTTTCTGCCTTAGATGACAGTCTCTAAGAAGGAAAAATCTGAATGCAAACTACCGTAAATAATAGGGTAAACGAGAATCTCCAGCATTTGGTAAGGCAACTAGTGAAGAAGAAGCTGCAACTATTGCTTCTATAACTCCAGTAAGTCGTCCTGGTTATGACGATATAGATCCGTCTCCTGGGTAAGACGATAAACTACGTCCAGCAGCAAGGCCTCTGATCAGGAGGTTTTGAGGAGCATGGAACCACCTCTTAATTGATGGTGTTTCTAGGTCCATTCTGACCCGGGGTGGTAGCACCTGTTAGGGTACCAGCTATGGGCAAATGGTTAACACCCAAACTTGTGTAAAAATAGTTTTTAATACTAGATATACTTTGACATAAGAAAATTATTACCAGCAATAATTTTTGAAGGAAAAATTATTATCAGCAATACTTCAAAAAATATACCAGCAATATAAACAGCTATACATTCTTTGAAAAAATATGGCCAGCTATAGATTTCTTCAAGGAAAAATATACCCAGACATAGATTTTGTGTCCTAAACTACAGTGGTTGCTGTGCTGGACTGTGGTTTTATCAGGCTGATGACTAGGACCTTAAAATCTATGTGGCCTCCAGTCAAGATGTATAATATTTTTTTGATATTCACTCTCATTGGCCTTTCTTACACAAGTTGCCATAACTCAGTGTGGACTCTAAACAAACCTTCAGTAATTTTCTTTACATTCCATTAGAGAAAAATTCTGTCTTAAGCCAATAACTCGGTGTTGGCATTGATTTCTTCATAGACATTTTTAATTTTAAAACTCATGAATCTTTTCAATCACAAACTGAATAACATAAATATCATAATAACATTTTATGTAATTTAGAGGAGGAATTGTCAACTGTTGCATTTTAAACACCCGCCATTGTCTTCGGTTTTACTCAGATTTTTTTAATTTAACACTCTTCTATTTTCCTCTGCTCGCGATAATGGTATATTTGGAGGAGCCTCTCAAGAGGAATATTCTAGGGACTCTCTTTATCTAAAACCGGCCCTGGGTAGATGTGATGCGCTAATGAATCTAAAGTGTTTGGGTGCTCATTTTTAGGTTCTTGAGTGATTTTACAAATCATGAACAGAAATCAATCTTCAAGTTCAAAATTTTTTATAGCTAAACATGTTGCTTTTTAGAAAAATAATTTAATGAAACTAAAATCGCATACTTTTGCTACGTAAGCCAGTTAGATGCATACTTTGCACCAGATATTGGTTTTCAAGATGAAATAAAAGGCAATATTTCGAATAATGATTTACAAGTCTTTCTCATTTGTAAGAGTGATATAAAATCCATTTTCGAAATAAATTTCCTTCATTTTGAATTCTTCATAAAGAAGAATATGTGTATATGATGATTAAGATATTTTACAAAGTCGGCTGTCTGGCTTTTACATCCTGTTTAAATCCAAGTTTCGAAAGACGAAATACATAGAAAAGTAATTACTTCATTTTTTTTCAGTTACGAAATGGAATATATTTCGATGACATTTCACTATTTTTAGAGACTTAAAAATCCTGAAACATATGGTTAGCTTAACATAGTCCAGTACAAAGACACACGAATAGGTAACGTCGATATAATTGAATATTTCAATTGAAATTGTCTCTGAGACTTGCTTACTAACAATTATTCAACGGCAGTGCATCCTTTAGATATTTAACAAAATTCATTATGCCATAACTGTCACTCTGAAAATATTTGCTCTCACAATAAAAGCAATGATGAATGAGGAATCATTTTAACTTTGTCCACCTATAAGTGACGAAATTTGATTCATGAAAAGCTTCAAAGTTTTCAAATTAAGACATAGTGTTTACTCTTCATTTTGTTTAAAAAATGTTTGGTTTTAATGAAAACTTATTCTTGCAAAAAACAGGCTAAGGGAATTCAAACTGAGAATTCGATTGTCTGCTGTAAGATTCACTTAGAATATGTTATACTGTTTTTAAATATAATTTTCTTGTTAGCCAGCATGTTGTCAATGAATTGAAAATAAAGAAAAGCTGAATAGGGGAATGTCTATAATCGAATGAACAGATTTATTCAAATGATGAATAGCCAGTATAAATAGTGAAAATGTATATAATTATTTTTACTATCATCGCTAGCTTCGTTGGTATTTGTTACATACAATCTCTCCCCTTTCTTCGAACAATTATCCTGACAATGTCCAAGCATTTTTACCAGTGTATCTGGCGATCAAATAGATTTTCAGATTCCGTCTATCTGAATGACAATCTAAACGGTGAGAATAGTCTTTTCCTAATAAGGAATTATTCAGAATGATTTGATCAAAAAGCTAGCGAGCCAGTTGGCTGAAATTTGTGAAATCTTAAAACAACATTTCATTGAAAGTGGTTTCTGAAGTCCATCAATTGTTATCGCTCTTTCTAGTAATGATGGGATTTCTTTCCTAAACATTTATTAAAGGAGTGGGGGAAAATCAATGTTTTATTTCATTATTTATTCTTCCAGTTATAAATTCTTCCTTGTTTACTTGGTGCAGCAGTGGTAAGCTTTTTAGGGCTAGTTTATGTGACCAGGTTAAGTAATTTGAATAACTGATATGCGAAAACGGGTGGACAGGGTACGATGGATAAATTGTCGTGTAAATTACGCAAAAATGAAAATAACAATGACACCTCATTTTAACAGAAATATTTATCAAAATTACACAAAAAAATCTTCAAATAGGAAAGAGCAAATTTATCCAATAAAATCACCATTGGTTGCGGTGACGGCCTCCAGACGACTTTGGAATCTCTGTCATCTCTTCTGAACTCTCTCCCTGTTTAAGTGGGTGAATGCTCCCATAATCTTTGCCTCAACTTTGGTGTTACAAGGAGTCTTTTTTTTTGGGGTGGGGGTCTCACGCTCAACAGCTAGGGACCAGCTGTAAGGGATGATGTGGTCGCAGAAATTGTGTTACAGACATGACTGGGTTCTTCGGCTTGTGCGGCTTGGTCCACAGTCATGTTGCTATGCATAGACTCTTCCAGTAGCAACCCACTTGACACAGGGCAGCACTACCTCTTCAAGGCACTCGATGTAGGCTTTCAGTCTTGAGTCTGAGGCCCTCACTAACAAAAATTCGATTTTCTATTCTCATCAGAACGGTACGAATGGGTTTTTCGAGATGCCGTACCTTCGTAATCAACATTAGAATCATAGAACTCTTTCAAAATTCTCTGCACTGTCCTCATATTGACACTCAAATACTCTGAAATGTGCGTATTGGTGCTTCCGCTGCGAATGATAAGCAATAGAGCATGTTGTTTCCAAATTTCTGGGGGAGTGAATTGCATCATGTCCTTTTTCTCACTGGTGTTGCCCAACTGACCCTACCTGCAGTCGATAAAATAAAAAAAACTAAAAAAAACAACGCAGATACGCGAAATTAAACATACAAATTGGCGACAATTTATCCATCGCACTCTGTACATAGGAAATAGTTTAGACATTACAGAATGTGTTCAGCAGCAGGAAGGAGACTCATAATTACGTAGATACAGCGAGGCTAATTAAAATCTTGACTCTTCAAGTTAATATTTTGGCCTTGTAGCGTCTTCGAGTGGAGAACAGTTTTCGAAAAACGTAGTTCCAAAATTCTTGGTTTCCGACAATCCACCTGAGAAATTTTATGTGCATGGTTAAAACGCATTAGTTGTATTCCATACAAAACCCCACCTGATCACCCACAGTTATATGGAATTGCGGAGAGAATGTTTCAAACGTTAAAAATAGGATTAAAAGCATTCTCTCCGGCGGATTGTGATATAGAGAGTTATTTACACAGACTACTCCTAAGTTATGCATGCAGGCTGAAGACAAAGCCCATCCGCATTGATGAGAAGACAAATAAGAGCTCCGATTACCATTGATGGGAAGACAAGAGCTCCGATTACCATTGATGGGAAGACAAGAGCTTCGATTACCATTGATGGGAAGACAAGAGCTTCGATTACCATTGATGGGAAGGAAAATAAGAGCTCCGATTACCATGGCATTTGCAACAAATAGATGTGTGTGGTAAAGAAAGGACAAAGATTCAACTTCGGAAAAGGTGAATTTTGTGGTGCAAAAGAGATTTAACACACTTTTGTTAACACAGAAGTGACAGGGTATATTAGCTGACGAAGGCCAACTTAGAAGCACAAAAGAACATGAAGTTATGATAAAGGAGGAGGAAGAGGAAGCAGAAGAACAGTAGACGTAAGAAAGGATGAATGAATCTAAAGAGACTAACAGCGGTATGATAGTGAAGAACAGGAGAGGGAGCAGAGTATATCCAGTAGTAATGAGGAACAATCTGGGCAAGAAAGTGGCCGGAGATATCATGATGAGTCAAATGAGGAGAATCAATTCAGACCTACATCACCTATAAAAGAAATAAAGAGACACTCACTGTCAGAGACGAATTATGTCTCCCAGGGTCCTTAGGTTTAGAGAGGTCTAGTGACATGTAAATGAGGTACCGTATAAAAGGCTGTATCGCTATAACTACGAGACTTAGCAAGACTATATCTGTCAGAGTGAATACCTATCAGAACAGAAAGTTTTCTCATACGTCTTAATAAGTGAATCCGTGGGAACAATCGGTATAAATAATGAAGAGGGCGAGACAGATTAAAATTAATAATGAAATCATCCAAAACGTCCGTGCATTTTTTAAAGTTCTGTTTTTGATATTCCATTTCTTAATCTTTTTCCAGGAAACAAAATTAGAAAGGCAAGAAATTTATCACCAATCCAAAACCTACTAGCATCAGATACAATGATGTAACATTCGGGAAGGCATACTTACAATAGTATAGAATATCAACCACTATGCAACCATTATTGTTCTGTTGATGAAAACTTATCCTCCGTAAGAACTTTAACTTGTATCAAAAACGAAACATTTTGTTAAATATGTATAACGTGAAGGAAAGTCTTTTGCAGGGAAATGTATGACAATATGGAAAAAGTTTTATTTCCCTTTTGTCACACATCCCCCACCCAATATCTTTCTTGATATATAAAACTGTTTATATTCGCATCTCATAACATGTTTTGAATTATATTTATCGACCATTCTTGGTTCGGGGCTATTTTATTTTGAATAAGACAATCGAAACGTAACTCGTAAAATAGAACTGCATATAAAAACGACATGCATTAGGCAAATGGAAGAGACGATTAATTCTGTGAACAATATAAGAGAAATCCTTCTCTTGAAATTATTTGGTTTTATAATATTAAAACGTTATTTTAATTTCTGTAGATAGAAACAAGAAAGAACTAAGAAAAATCGGACAATGGCTAAAATACAAGCAAGAAACAAAGAAGTGAGGTTCGGAGAATGGAAGAATGAAAACGGAGTAAAATAATATGTAACCTAATTTGTCAGGGAGAAGACACATATTGTTTGGCGGGGCAGGTGTGCTTAGAATTAAACAAAACAGGAATTAATAACACGAAAAGAGAAACAAAACAGCAAACACAACAAAATGTGAGAAATCGTTAATAAATAATAAAGAAAAAAGAAAAATGCAAAATGTCAAACCAAATTTCTATGACAAGCACATATTCCTCTTTCTTGCTTTCATCTGCGTGAATGTTAACTTGATTGTTATACTGATCTATCTATCTATGTATCTGTCAAATTCATTTAGTCACAATCTGTCACAATTATTTCGTATCTATTCACTGTCTTTTCGCATCTATCTATCTATCTATGGCAGCATTTTCCTATCTATCTATCTATCTATCTATCTATCTTTCACAATCCTTTCGTATCAATCTATCTATCTATCTATCTCGGCCATTTCTTATCTATCACTGTCTTTTCATATCTATCTATCTATCTATCTATCACAATCTTTTCGTATCTATCTATCTATCTATCTATCTATCTATCTATCAATACATACATACATATATATATATATATATATATATATATATATATATATATATATATCAGTCATTTCTTATCCATCAATGTCTTTTCATATCTATCTTTCATAATCTTTTCGTATCTATCTATCTATCTATCTATCTCAGTCATTTCGAATCTATCTATCTATCTATCTATCTATCTATCTATCTATCTATCTATCTATCTATCTATCTATCTATCTATCCCAGTTTACATGTATCTATCTATATGGTAAATGTTCTGATGAACAATCTTCTACGGTACCTAAACTGAAAAGAAATAAAAACTTTAGTGAGGAGAAGTGAGGAAAGTACAATGACGGAACAGTGTTCTGGAAGACCGAAAATGACTATTGGCGTTGCATTTAATTTTTTAAAGATTGTAGGTAACAGGGGAGCAAGTAACCGAAAAAGATTTCCAGAGGTCTAAATTGCGAGAAAAGAAATTATTAGAATTGAAGTGTCTGTTGCATATTGTTAGTTCAATAGATAAAGGGTGAAACCTAGTTGCCAATCTACAAGAAGCCCATTAAAAAAACAGAAAATTTATTCTTCGAGTAAATAGCCCGGATCTAATTTATCAGTGGCCCTCTAAACGTCCAGATATGAATGCTATTTAAAGTATATTCCTAACTAATTTTCAAAACCGTCGTCGTTACATCGCTAATATTGATTCATTGAAATGGAACTTAACTGAAGCTTAGAAGGAAATTCCTCTTGACACTACCAGCAAATCTATTGCCTCCTGGTTAGAACACTTACAACTTTATGTTGAACATTCAGGTAAACATTTCAAACATCTACGATTATTGTTCAGTTTGTGCATGACTCATGATAGCAAAATAAATGTATTTCTAAATTTACCGCTTTCTTATTGGACACTCAGAAGTAACCCGCTTATATTCATGTAATCGAAGCACGAAAGTAAAAGCTCATCAGAACATTTGCCATGAAAATATTTGTAGAAAGGACAGATGAAAACCACATCATATGTATCGTAAATTTATACAAGTTTTTTTTTTAATTTTTGTGTTATGGGATCTTACCCATAATAATGATAATAATGGACTATTCCATACTTAATAAATACTGCGCCTCACTAGGCGAGAGGGAGTAGTTCAAGTCGAGTCAAGAGTCGAGTCAAGAGTCGAGTCAGAGGCAGTCCGAAAAAGAGTCACGTTCAGACAATTACTACAAGACATTGGAATAGTGATACTGGTCGAGACTATATTGTTCTCTCTACTAAACCTGATTGTTCATACTAACACTTCTACTTCTCTGTATATATTCCTGTTTGTAATATATCGGTGTTATTCCATACCTGTGTTCGAGTTCTTCTTTATTGGTTCTACCTTGGACTATCACCGTGGTACAAGGAACCGGACCATAACAAGTGGCGACGAAGATTCGAATTCATTCGCCACAGTATAACATTTTTATGCGTATTAGATATTTCGTATGCATTTTAAACAAATTTAATATATATTTCCAATAGAAAAATATATTTTCTTTAATGCGTTTTTTTTTCTTTTATTTCATTTCAGATCATCGAGCATTGTGAGTTTTTTTTTTTTGCATTGAGTCGTGTACAGTATTTTGGTATGATCATCTAAAATTTCTTTTATGTTGATAGATGTAATTTGGTTGTTTATGATGAGATGATCAGTATATGTCTGAACTGTTTCGAAAAGTGAGAAGTTCACCCGCAAGAAGCCAATGTATAAACTTAATGTCTTTATTTTTGCTTATATCAATATAATTGCTTGTCATTTTTCTAAATTTCTTTAAGGACAATTTTATTTTATCATCAATGACAGGGTTTGGGATATTATAGTTGATATATGTTTTTCTTTTTATGTTGCTCAATTCTTTATAAAATCTATGCGTTCTTAAATATCTCTTTGGCTCAGATAATTATTTTCCCTGTATAATTCTTATTTTATATCTGTGAGGACATTCACGTTTCTAATTAAGAAAACATGATTTTTTTGCTAATGGAATTTTATACAGTGAATTAATAAAAGCCACTGTTAGAATCAAGAATGGATTTTATTAATTGTGCTTAATTCATAAGTAAAATGTAGGAAGTAATTATTCGTGATTTCTTAATTATTTTGAAAGTTTTCTTTAAGATTTATTATTTTATCTTGTGTTTTACATTAATATGAAAATGTTGTCAATGTCAAAAAAATTTACATGGAGCATTTCAATATAATCAATCTTAGAAGTGGGATTTCTCAAAATTTTTTAAAGATTTGTTTTCTATATGGGACAATCAGATGTTAGAAAAAGCGTACCCATGGAGAAGTCCACAAATACGCTATCGGTCTGTGTATAAATGCTGCCATAATGAACAAAGAATAGGTACTTATGTCGTGCAAGATAAAAGTATATATAGAAGAGTACGTTTACTATTTGGATTTGAAAGCGTTTCATGATTATTATATGTTTTTGTATTAATATCTTCATGGTTTAAGTCTGTTTATCTGTCTTGAGGTGGATGCTGCAGTGTTTGTTTAATTTTCTGAATGCGTCTGTATTGGTGAGGATAGATTTTAAAATTCTCTTTATAGACACTGCTATTCAAAATATCAAAAAAATATAGATTTTTATTTTTTGTAATTCCAACATATATTGTTTATTTAATCAAATTTTACACCTTCTTTAAGGCTTTGCTAAAATATTGGCTTCCACTTTAATGGCTATACCAAATTTTAATCTTTCATCTTTAAGTACAAAACTTAGTGAGGAGTGAGTTGTGAAGGTTTTTCTTAAATTGTCGTGTTAAGATTAATCTATACAATACTTCTTTACTTTTTATACTAGTGTCAAAATTGTTGTAGCGATAGCTGCATAATAAGAGGTTGAATATTTCTCATTGCTAGTTAGTAAGTAGATAATAAAAAAAATTACAAAATTATTAGAGGAATTATAGAGATATATTTTCTATTATATATTAAACATTTTAAGAGTTATTTCATTGATTGTTCGTGCTTCGTTGTGATATATAGTAGATTTCGGGATATTGTTGATCTTGTTCTACTTCTGCAATATATTAATACTATATATACTGTTTATTTCTTAAATGCTATAAAGCACTAACTGCATAGAAAACTGAAAATTTTAGAAGCACGCCACAATAAACAAAATAAGTATCATTTCGTAAAGCTATATTTTATAAAGTGCAAGAAACATTTAATATGGCTACAAATAATATAAAAAGACATGGAAATATTATAAAATTAAGTAGTTTATACATTTCCGGTGAAGTCTAGCTACGTGTAATCTTTTAACACATGATTTTACAATTGATTAATTTTCATCCTAGCCTTTCTCGCAAATATCAGAATTAGCAAACAAAATCTATACTGATAAAAAACGGTTCTTGATGATGACTAAAACAGTCGAATATACTTCAACTAAAACAATAAAACAAATGAGCCTCGAATTTAATAGATACATCTCACTCGAAAATTGAAGAAAAATGTCATGGAAAATGCAATAAACAGATATCGTCGGCTGAATTAAAA
>CAHIKZ030000163.1:387500-522500 GCA_903632075.3 Acanthosepion pharaonis | reverse complement strand
GGAATCACACACACACGTGTGTGTGTGTGTGTGTGTGTGTGTGTGTGTGTGTGTGTGTGTGTGTGTGTGTGTGTGTGTGTGCCGATGCGTTGCCGGTTTCGTCATGAATAAACACGCTCACACACAAACAAATATATATCGAGAGAGACAGGAAGAGATGGAGAATGAAAAAGAGAAAAAAGAGAGACATCTAGAGAGAGAGAGGTTTGCCAATAGTATTTCGGGGCATAATGTATATGTGCGCCCAAATCCTTAGGTACTTCCATCGAAGGAGATATTGGAAACTAACTGACAAATTCCGCCAGATGCTTACATTGCAAAATTCACTGAATTTTTGGCAGCATCTTTTATATATACTCATATAGGTAGTTGCAAAGATTTGCGATACCTAAAGTTTGAAATGAACTTTAAAAAATTATAAATACATCTTCCAGCTTTAATTTTCGTTTTAATTTCATGTTATAAATTAAGTTTAATATTAACAATAAGCAAAATACTTTGCTGTATTTCAAAACTAGAATGTTTTCGTTTTGAAATCAATATTCGCAACTCATTTGCAATTTTTAGTTATGATTCATTGCAATGTAATTCTCTTTATTAAAATTTCTTTTCCTGAAACTTTATTTGAGAATAGTAGCCGATTTAAAGGAGGCACGGTGAAGTAATGGATAGTGGCTCGGATTGAGGAATCGTAGAGCCGAGTTCGAATTCCAGTCGAGTCCATTACATTCACTTAGGTGCTAATACCCTTTGGGAAATGGTATGAATCATCTTCTTCTCCTTCCAGCTATGGGTAAATAGTCAGACAGACCGGGTTCTCAATCCTTGTATGGCAATTGGTCTACCGTAGAAAGAAATGGCAACCTACAACGGCAAAAAACCTGCCTCATCACTCAGGCATCGAAAGATACATGATCGCCTAAGCGTGTATCTCTAATGGAACTAAAAGAAAAATTTAAAGCTGATTTAAAGCTTAATTAATCGGATTTGAAACAAGTATTACTTTATTTTAAGTTTGAATTGTGTACACGGTGGTAGTGTTTTATTTTCGGTGTTGACAGGTTGACAGATAGAATGGTTAACGTATCTGTAAAAATGTCCTCGAGGAATATAACGTGATCGCCTTTTTATATAATTCTAACTACCCAGTATTCTTACAAATTTAGGAAAATATTCTCCGTAATCTAATGTTTTATAGAATTTTAGGCACTTGGATTAAATTTTATTACAGACATCGTTCTTATTTTCTGATAATGTCGCGCATGGATGAACGAATTTACAAACACAAAAAGAAAGTCAAAATTCTTTTTAAAATATTGGTGTTCGATGATTTTTTTCTATAATTTAATAAGCAAAAAAAAAAAATCCTATGTTTCTTTTTCTTAATAATAGCATAACATTTCGACGATAAATATTTTCTTTATTAAGTTTTGGTTATTTTTTCATCATGTATGCAAATTCTTTAGCATAACAGTGATCGGACCTATATATATCTATTTTTTTTTCTTACTAATGTTGATCCAATACAAAGTTACGAGACACTCAAGGTATAGTGGTACTGTGCCCTTTTATAATAGCGCAAATAAGAAGTGAATACTTTGAGTAATGCAGGAAAGAGTACAGATAACTCTAAACTTGAAGGGGTCAAGAGTTAATTACCGTATAAAATTTCATAGTTCGGACGGATCCGTTAGGAGCATAAAGATGAAATCGACTGTAGAAGAAACTGGGAAACCATTCCTAAACCGGAAGCAAGAGATAAATCTTTACCCCTGTTCAAAAGACTGAGAAGGAGTGTAAAGTGAAAGATTTGCGAACCTATTTAAGCTTCAATATTTTTTTATATCATTTTCATATTTTAAATAATTTTACACATTTTTATTTAAATTATTACACCCCCAAGCAAGACGATAATGCCCCTGAAGCGCAAGGGATTACTGGCTGGGAAAGAAAATAAAAAGACTTTAATGAGGAGAGGTGAAAATAAAAGAGCAGGGTTTAAAGAAAACAGAAAATAGTGACTGATGTAATATTCAGATTGTAGTCGACAAGGAAGCAACACACTGGAAGAGAGTTCCATAGGAGAGAAGTGCGAGGAAAGACACTATAATTACGGTTATATTTTAGTAAATCAATAATAAAACAATGTAACCCATATACCAATATAGTAGTTCGCTTAAATTCATGCAGCCGAAGGGAAGAGATCATTAGAGTATTAAGTCGCCCTGAGACTGCAATAGCGAAACATATTCAAGCAATAATAAGAATAGCCGGATGCATTTTTTCCGAGTATACCTTTTCAGGTGCCTTTTTAAGCAAATTTATCTTACTTCAAGACGCAGAGTCGAAAATATAGTTTATACTGCACCTATGCTGTGCGTACCTTAAATGTTCGAGGATAGGGGACATAATATCGGCGGGGGATGAGTACGCTGAAACCTTCGATAACGATTACTTGTAAATTTATGCCAGCACAACCATCAATGCCTTGGAAACAGTTTATTTGAGCGAGTTTCATTTCGTAAAAGGTTGGTTCAGCAATTAGAATGTTTTTCTGGAAACTTCTTATAGCAAGGATTGATTCTTCAAGCCGATATAATCATGTGGTCACCTCCTTGACATATAAACAATAGTCAGATTCAAATCAACCAGCATTCGAAACATATTCTCTTTCTCTCTCTCTCTCTATATATATATATATATATTACGATAAACGTGCAATCAATTTACAAATTCATGAATTATTCACACAAAAACTAATGCAAAGGTTAATGATTTAATTGGCGAGAAATCCATCATCGCAAACAATTCAAATAATATACAAAAACCTCCGAATCCGTTATGAATGAAATGATCCTTGTTTATATAAATTTCTGCCGTATTAGTTCTTATTTTTACTACAAACTTTCGTCTGTTCCTACAGACATCTTCAGGTATAGAATAGATGTTGTTCTTGTTTTTTCTCTTAGTAATCACCATATATGTATATGAACGCACAACTTTTAAAAATTTAAAATCAAACTCAGCGTTGCTACTGCGCGTTCCAAAAACAATAACTCATTTCCAATAGCATTTTCGGATACAACAATACATATATTTTCGTTGTCCTCTTATTACTAAGAGAAAAATGAATGAAAAGATCCTTGTTTCTATAAATTTCTGTCGCATTAGTTCTTATTTTTACTACAAGCTTTCGTCTGTTCCTACAGACATCTTCAGGTATAGAATAGATGTTGTTCTTGTTTTTTCTCTTAGTAATAAGAGGACAACGAAAATATATGTATTGTTGTATCCGAAAATGCTATTGGAAATGAGTTATTGTTTTTGGAACGCGCAGTAGCAACGCTGAGTTTGATTTTAAATTTTTAAAAGTTGTGCGTTCATATACATATATGGTGATTACTAAGAGAAAAAACAAGAACAACATCTATTCTATACCTGAAGATGTCTGTAGGAACAGACGAAAGTTTGTAGTAAAAATAAGAACTAATACGGCAGAAATTTATATAAACAAGGATCATTTCATTCATAACGGATTCGGAGGTTTTTGTATATTATTTGAATTGTTTGCGATGATGGATTTCTCGCCAATTAAATCATTAACCTTTGCATTAGTTTTTGTGTGAATAATTCATGAATATATATATATATATATATATATATATATATATATATATATATATTGTGACATATTCAATGTTAACTGGCAAATCAGACGTATGTATATTTTAATAAGAAACACTTCCTCTTTGTGTTTCTTCTTCTACTCTCCCACCAACCATATTTTTTTTTTTGTTTTTCTAGCTATCTGGACAGAGTCTCGTTTCTGCGAATAAAAACGAGGAAAGTAATTTGGGGTCGTTTTATAAAAACAAACAGTAATAACATAAGTAATGTCAAGAAACGAATTTGGGATTGCTTGACAACAAACAGAATAACCTCTTATGAAAGTGAGTACGGTTTTGTCAACTACGCTCACGTGACATAAAGTGGGATTAATCAAGTGGGATTGTGGATTATAATTTTAGTTTCCCGATGACCTCCAATGACCATAGTGAAAAAATGAACTCTTATCATGCGATCGTACGGAATGAGAAATACACTGACAAGCCTATTCCATTACTTCGTCTCGGAGATCTTGGACCAATTTGAGTATTTAATTTGTAAAGGATAAAGGAGATCACGCCCAAAGAAATATAAAGAACTCATTGTACTTTCCTCTAGGATGAAATCCAATTAACCAAAGGGAAACGGAACACAAACATCATTCCGCAATCTTAAATTTCACAATTCTATTTGACTTTTTGTTAATTTTGTCTTTTTATTCGTTGGTACTTGTTGCTGTGTTCTTAAATGAGCGAAACAACTTTGTTTTTAAAAACTAGTTTTCATACATTTTAAGTTGCGAATTCGTACATAATATACAAACATATATACATACATACATATATATATATATATATATATATATATATATATATATATATATATATATATATATACCCCGGTAGGTGTGTAAGCCATCCGGCCAAGATAAAAAATAATCGAAAACTAGACAATATTCTAACAAAAACTCTCTCTCTCTCTCTATATATATATATATATATATGTGTGTGTGTGTGTGTGTGTGGCGGGCGAGAGTGACATGGAGAGAGGGAAAGGCAGACTGACAGGGATAGAGAGAGACAGACAAAATGGAAATGAGAGAGAAGGAAAGAGTTATTTGTTAATAGATATAAAGCATCCAGTAAATATTTGGTACCAAACGTAAAATTCGATATATTTTAATGTTACTGAACATTTTTTTTTCTTTTCAGATATCTCAATTATATTAATATGCTTTTGGTTCCCACTGCCACTCTAAGCAATTCAGAGTTAATCAGCTTCTTGAGACTATAAAAGTTCAAACGACTGGAAGCTCTGCCCGATCACTCCAGAAATAGGATAAGGCAGATCAAATTTGTTTCACTTGTAATGATCCAGGCTTTCCTGACCAGCCAAGTCAGGCGTATATATATGGCCGGCATCAATGTGAAACATTTGATCCGAGCATGCAGTAGTGTTCGAGGTTGCTTCCCGGCCATTCTCTAGTTTGAAGGAATTTAAATTTCATCATTTTTCCCCGTATTTCTAAGCTGGGTATGAGTAAAACTTTTACATTTTAACCATCTGTTCTCTTGATTGTACGAATGGATCCTTTTCTTTCTATTGGTATAAAAATATAGCATTAATAAAATATACACGATTGACATATGTATTACTATCAGCAAGTAGGTATCTTAGAATATAGAATAAATGGTAGGTAAATATATAGTTACGGGGGTAACAAAACCCGCGTAGATTACAGAATTCCAGTCCAAAAATATTCATAATTTACTTCAACTGAAGTTCGTTTTAGAATGATTGAAATCAATTTATTGATCTTTGATTTTATTTTTATTTTCTTAGGTACATAAGAAATGACGGAATATTGCAGGAAATTATATAAGATATAATGAAGGAAATTATATAAAGTATAGTGAATATTGAAGGAAATTATATAGGGTATATTGATGGTACATTAAAGGAAATTATATAACTTGTATTGAATAAATTTTGCAGGAAATTATATGAGGTATATTAAATTAATATTGCAGGAAACAATATACGTTATATTGAAGGAATATTGAAAAAAATTACTTTAGGTATATTGAAGGAATATTGAAGTTACATTGAATAAATATTGAAGGAATTTATATCAGCGATATTGAAGGCATAATAAAGGAAATTATATAAGGTATATTGAAGGCATATTGAAGGAAACTATATAAGGTATGCTGAAGTAAATTTGAAGAAAATTATATATAATATGAATCTCTTTCAAAGCAAAAATTCGTAACATCATTTTACTTGATTTCTTTTGTATTCAAACTCCTGATTCGTTCCGTCAAGAAGCATCTAAGCATGAATTATTATTGATTATTATTATTTTTTAATGCAATTTATATTTTTTCTTTTAACATCATACTCTGAAATTAAATACTAAATTTTGTTTCATGTGTTCATGAAAATAACACATGAAGAAAGATAAATAACATAGCATACAAATGCGGAAATTAATTCGAGGTCCCCAAAACATCCGTCGCTCTCAGGCCAAAAGGAAATAGTTTTAATAGCAAATACCAGGAGAAAAGATTCTAGTCGAACCATCCAAAATACTATTTAAAACACTCAAATGATATTATTTGCTTTTCAAAAAATACAACTTCATATATTTATAAAACTTGAAATCATTTCTGTGTTGATCATAATGATAAATAAGGTAAAAACAAAGACCAAGTTGGAGACATCTACGCATGACACGCAGAGAACTACTAATGGTGTGTGGGCGTTCAGGGTAAGACGATATAATACATCGGACAGCAAGGCCTCTGATCAGGAGGTTTTGAGGAGCGTGTAACCACCTCTTAATTGTCGGTGTTCCTAGCTTCACCTAGACCCAGTGTAGCAGCAGCTGTTAGGGTCCCAGCTATGGGCAAATAGCTGACCCCATACTGGAGTCAAAATGCTATGAAAATGAAAAAATAGGTTTTAATCCCAGCAATGAATTTTTGATGAAAAATATTACCAGCAATACTTTTTTGAAAAAAAAAATATTACCAGCAACACATTTTTGAACAAAAATATTACTAGCAATAAAAATCTTGTTGGCATTAAATAACCCATTCATGCTAATATTCCGTAAGACAAACCAAACCAATCTAATGGTGTGTGTGTGTGTGTGTGTGTGTGTGTGTGTGTGTGTGTGTGTGTGTGTGTGTGTGCATGCGCGTTGTTGGTTGTAGATTTGACCCGAGACGATGAATGGAATGAAAGACTGAGTCCAAGTGTTTGATGTAACCACACGGCGACACTTATGCAGTACAATAAACGATAAGGTGTCAGAGTGAGTTAGTGAAAAATACTCATAATCTATTGCGGTAGTGTATTTCTATATAATATTTTTAAGTGAAGGTTCATTTTGTTTGTCGTTAATGTGCATTTGGTTTGTGTAGAAAATATTTATATAATTTTTGACTGAATGTTCAGTATCGTTGTTACTTACTTTTGGGGGAAAATAGTCTAATTTGGTGGTCTTGGAGGTAATCCATGCTTTGACATCGGCCTGTAAGTTATCCAAATGGGTATAAACTTTGTTCAACTGCCAATCTTTTAGTATCGATTGACGTGGTAGTCCGTTGGCGATTCTGTGGGAGAATATGGCTGATGTGGAAGCAGTTCTCAGTTGTTATTGGCGATACAGTCGACAATACGACGCTCAACACATGGACACGCATGATCGTGGTGGAAGAAGATATGGTTCTTTTTGTGTGGTCTTTTCGTTTCGATTGCAGTTTGAAGGCGGTCAAATTGAGCCAGACAGACATCGCTGTTGCCGTTCAACTACTGCTTGCCGTCTGGAATCGGACACTGTTGACGCTCATCGTCGTCATTCCACCAATAACAAATCCCTTTTGAGATGATTTCCCAATTGATGATTCCACGTCTGTCCCATCAAACACACCAAATTGCCTTCATACAAGCTGCGACGCAATTTTCGCTTCCGCGTCTCGTATACAAGAGTTTGTTGTTGCTTTGAAATTTTTCATGCCACAAAAACAGACTATCATTATTGTTTCGTCCATGTATTGGTTGATATATTGAAATGTAATTGTCATCTTTGACAATGGCTTATGTAAGCCGAAAGCTTAAATTGGATTTAAACATGTATCAATATGGTGATTTCCTTTCGTCATTCAATGATAATGTTATTAAGTTTATCAGACAATATGAAAAGAACTTACTTAAAATAAATAGACAAAACTTGTCTATATTATTTAATGAAACATTCATCAACGAAAAATTGCTTCAATATATATATATATATATATATATATATATATATATATATATATATATATATACTACAAGGGTTACTTAAATTATTTTTAGGCAAATTGTGACAACATTTAGGATTGCTAGAAGGAGAAAAGAAAAAGGAAAGAAAGAAAAAAAAGGCGAGAGTTAAATTTAGATGATAAAAAAAGCCATCACGAAAGGGACATTAAGCGGTGTTATTTTGACAAGGAAAAATGGTGAACATTTTTATTGCCATTGTCGAGAATTCTAAATAGATAAAAATTAACTGTGTTATGGAGGCGAAATTATATTATCGGAAATAGATAACGCCAGAATGTGAAAGCGACTAACGGGCCAACTGCTTGGTGACGGCGAAAAGCTAATTGACGAATTCCAGGTTGGCTAGCTAGCCTCAGAGACAGAATTCTAAATAGATAAACATTTAACTGTGTCACGGGACTGTCATTTGGGGCTTCCACAGAATTCTAAAGAGATAAAAATTTAATAGGTCGTCCGTTGACCACACAGGAGTTGCGAAAACAAAGAAAACCAAAACCATAGGTTAAGTCTTTGTCGATGGGATGTGTCGTTGGACAAGGCATCTGGGTTGTGTTGGAATTTGACTATGACAGCGAAACTATTTTATCAGAAATCGGCACCAAGAATGCAAACACGGCTAGGATAGCGAAACTACCTTATCGGGACGAAAAATTGGCTGTGTTTCGCTAGATGACCACCCACTTGATAATTGGCAAAAATCTCATTGATAGGTACCAGGTGACATTGATGATAAGAGCTGCGATTAAGGGACCACACTACGAAAGAAAAGAGAAAGAAAGAAGGAAAAAGGAAAAGGAAAAGAAAAGATAATTTTTTCCTTCGAGCAAGATTTTTTTTTTTTAAAAGAAGGCTAGTCTGGTCACACCCACACTGCTGAGCACCCATTGGCTGAATGTTAACGAGAGCCAGGCGGAGGTGATCATGTGATGTAGGGGGGGGTCTGCGACCACCCATTGAGGGGATAGGTATGAGATGTCACTGCGAGAGAGAGGGAAAAACCTTTGACGCCCTCTGAGGGTATGGTGAGATACCCATATGAGAACAGAAGAAGGTGGGATTAGGAGAAGACTTCCAAAAATGGAAAGGAGTGGAAATTTCCTGACCGAAAACAAAGAAGTGGACTGTGGATTTAGAATTATCAAGGAACCTCAAACCCCGACGAGCCCACCCCGGTGTTGGGTCTGCGTCCATATAAGCAAAGTCGCAGCGAGCGAAAATCAGTTCGGCAGTTCCAGTCAAGTTCGGGCAGTTCCAGATCCAGGTCCGGTTGGAATTGGCAATTGGCAGAACCTCGCAGATAGCTGACTTGAAAGATTCACGCAATTCCAAATTCATCTTCTAACCAAGAACAATTTATTTTTGAAGAACGACTTAGACTCATAACACCAAAACTAGTTTTACGAGTATCGCCTGAAGACACATCAAGAACCAGTTTCTTAAAGAACAGACAACTTAAGATGTTAAGAATCGCCTAACAAAAACAACGTGTCACGTATCCATATAGCGGGTTGGGAAATAGATGCAGTCCTGTATCCAACAACCAGATATAAAATATTATTATCCTTTTTTTTTAACACATTTGAACTTTTCGAGTTGTTATTTTATTTTCTTTTACATCTATTTGTGCGATATCGCCCTTATTCGAACTCGACTTGCATTACGGCCCCAGCGACTGATTGATTTCGTCTGCCTAAGATCAATTCACAACGTGGGTAGGTAGACTGGAAATCAAAGTAGTTACTTCTGTAACCAGACGTTAGAGGCGAGTTGGGAACGATGAGGCTGATATCGAATCTAACCAGATTCCCATCCGAATCACCAAAAGTTTAGAACGTCACATTTGGGTGCCGCGACCAATACCAAGCCAGTTGGTCGTCACAGGACGGGATAGGACGACTGACGCGGACAGGAGGACGTCACGTTTGGAGGGGCGACACCCCCGGGGGTGGGTGGTGGGTCGTCACAACATAATTCTTTGAAATACTGTTATATTGATACAGGTTTCGAAAAATATCTGTTACAGATCTCAAAAAGGTCTCCCGATGCGAAATATCCAATCCCAACATATCATCAATAATGTTCAGATGTTCTTCGTCTTTTCCAAGATTGTAAGTAATTTCCCGATTCAGACACTATATTTACAAAGGTCGCTAAGTATTATCCGATTAATCATGTCGGCCTTTTGCTGTCATTTCTTTATTGAATGTCTCCTTTTCAGACATTTTTTTCTCTTCTTTTTTCGTATAGATTTTGTTTATATTATAACGGAGTTTTTATTTGTTTTTATTATTTCCTTATATTTTTTGTTATTTCTATTTTTATAAATTAACTGATTTTATTATTTCCGTATTTTTGTTTTCACTGTGAACATATACATTTCGTATACAATACATTTGTATATTTTTGTATGTTTTCTATTATTTTCATATCTATTTTACGTTTTCTTCACGCAAGTAATTTCTTTTTCTTTACGTTCGTATGCTATTTGTTTTCAGTATTTTCGTATATTCTTTTGTTTCTATTATTTTCCGATATTTCTGTTTTCATTCCCTTTGTATATTTTTAGCATTTTTGTATATTTTTATGTTTCTCTCATTTTCATTTAGTTTTCACGTCTCCGTCATGTGTGTAATATTTTACCTTTACGCTCTTTTATTTCTTTTCGGTATTTTCTTATATAATATATTTTCAGTATATCTGTATGCTGCTAGCAACATTTTACTTATTTTGGAATTATATACTAATTTAGAACATTTGTTGGAGAGAAATCTGCATACCGATAGAAAAAACAAAAGGCCAAAACAAAAAAACAAAACTTCAATTGCAAGAAGATGAAATATATGGTGGTTAGCAAGATGATAGACCAAAGACATGAACTACGAAGGGGAGACGATAAAATCAAGCAAGTATAGAAATTTAATTAAGGTGAAAATGTTTATAATAAACGATGTATAATGTGACACGAAAATCCGAAGGTGCATAGGTATAATAAATATATGTTCCAAAATCTAATCTATATTTTAAGAAACAGGAAAGCGTTATAAGAAACAAATAAAAGAATAAATTATTTTCCTATGTAATATCAACCCACCTATATAGCAGAGTATGCTGAACATTATATGATGTAGAGGAAAAAAAACATAACATAAATGTAGTTCTGCAGAAGGCTGCTGAGAATACAATGGGCAGAACATATGAGTAACGAAGAAGTTCTAAGAGAAAATGCTAAGATGATGACATTGTATTTCGAATCAGAAGAAAGTTGAAAGATTTATCTGATTTTTAAAAGAATTTCCAAATCATTGCGTTTTTCAGCATAAAATGATTTTCAAATGGCTGGTATAAGTGAATAGTCCTTCATTGACACTAGAAAAGATATTTCTTTCAAAATATCAAAGTTTCGAAAAAGATTGTCGATAAAATTTTTTATCATGTATCCTCTTATTTACTGAATTGTAGGAAGTATTTATATATATATATATATATATATATATATATATATATATATATATGAAGAAATATAGTTTTAAGGTGTGCTATATTTATGGGATAAAGTGCTCAATATCGGAGATAGAGCGAATGTGAATATAGAAGTGAACATTTAAGTCAATATTCAGAGGCGGCAGACTGTTTTATGCTAAACGCAACCATCAGGACTGATGAGTGCGTTTAACATGAAACAGTTTGTCGCCTCTGAGTAGTGACTTCAATGTTCATATATATATATATATACATACATATATATATATATATATATATATATATATATATATATATATATATATATATATATATATATATATATATATATATATATATATATGTGTGTGTGTGTGTGTGTGTGTGTGTGTGTGTGTGTGTGTGTGTGTGTGTTTAGTTTAGAATATATTTGTCCTTTCTATGCTTTCTGATTTTTTTATAAACATACCACATCTTCATCTTTTTGTCTTTTGCTATTTGTCGTACCCCGTTGGAACTGCAATAGCTTAACTCAAAATATATCTGCCACATTTATGACAAAAAACGTACCTTAAGTTCATTTGGCACCGCCTACATACTTCATAAATACCATCCAAAAATTTCAGGTTCATAAAACTTACATTCTGCCCAATCAGAAAAGGCCCATGCAGTGTAAGCAGCATCTGTTTCTGAGCCATTGATTCACTGTAGAACCAAAGATGATTTCAAACATAAGATACATCCGACCTGCCTGAGATTAGCGGTGCAACCCATGGAAAGCGTCCTTAACCAGACCCTTCAGCGGTGACACCAATGCATGAACAAGACATTATCAACGATGCCTTCTTCCAGCCGCAGAGACTATCAAATATTACAATATTTGTTGATTTTCTCCACGTGTCTTTTCGATTACTACCTCAAAACAAACTCTCAGTCTCCTGTGGCTGATATACGATATCCCGGAATAAACAAAGGATCGAACCTTGTAAATCACGGGGAAATAAAAAAAACCTTTTTACTTATCACAATCACGTCATATCCCCATTTGCTGTTTTGTCACTTCGACGTTTTTTTTTTTCCTTCTTGTTAACACATTAAATACATGTTTTTAATTTGTCACTTCCTCTTTACTTCTTGTTAGCCTTTGAAATTAATGCTGACAAGCTGACAATATTTGGTTAACCCAGGAATGTTGATTCTTTCAGAGTTTTTTATTTCCAAGCAATTAGGAAATCCGTTCTATTTCGCAGAGATGAAAATTCACAAAAAAAACTAAACATACACAAATGCCTAATGAATTAATGGATTTCCTCCGCTAAAAATAGCGTTTAACGTAATGCATAAATATTGAGGAGACGAAATTTTATTCTTATAATTTCCAAAAAAGATTCTACGAAATAATATATCTGATTTTGCTTGGGGGAAATGCTAGACAAATTTACTACAAACATTTAAATCAACTTTTTTAATTTAAATTTCTATTGCCTTATTGATTCCGATTCTAGCCTTTCTCAAAAAAACATAAGCGCGAAAGTAACGAAGATTATCTCCGGCCGATTCAATTTGCTAGATTCTAAATGTGTCACAAGCGCCATTTTAGTTAGTCTTATTCTTCAGAGCAATTAATACTAACATAGACACATATAATGAAGACGTTCCTGTTTTTTTGCAGCGTTGTCTGAAAATGCCACATTCTGGAATTTGTCCGGAAATATACAAAAATGAAAATATTTAAAGATTTCGGAAAATCAGCGCCACATATCCCAAGTTCATTCGTAATTTGAGATAAACGATATAGACAAATGTTCAGCCCTCTGGGTCCAGCTGATCGAAAGGCCAAAATACAGGAATACAGTTGCCTGTCTGAAAATAAAAACTTAACCAGGAATAAAAAAAGGAACATTTTCTTGTTGAAGGCCAAATTTTAAGTTTATTTTCGTGATTTTGATTTCCCAACATTTTATGATTCATTCATGTTACTCATCTCGCTCAGCAGGCCAGTAGCCATCTGACTTGAGCGCACGCCCACACACAGATATATATATATATATATATATATATATATATATATATATATATATATATATATATATATATATGCCTATATATATATATATATATATATATATATATATATATATAGGCACACACATATATATATATATATAAGCATGTCCACTGTTTTCGCGGAAAAACAGCATAGCGTAAATGAAAAATGCCACAAACTTAAAGAAAATAAAGTATTATCGTCAAAATGCTTATGTTATTATTTAGATGAAAGAAAAAAGTATTTTTAATTATTTTTGAAATTTTTAATATTTTCTAACACGTTCGAAATTTTGATTAAAGTCGTCTTTCTTTACGTCATCGCGGCGACGTTTAAAATAACATTGTTTCTTTTTGCGTTTTTTTACCGTTGAAAACATATTGATTTGGAAATTCTTGTAAAAATAAAATAATTGTCCAATCTTAATGAAATTTTCAGGACTTATTCACAAATCAATGAAATTATTTTTGAAATATTTTTTTTTAGAAAATTTTGGTAAAAATTATATTTTTTTAAAATATGTTACCCCACATTTACTTAATTTAATGAAATTTCGCCCAAAACCTTTTTGGTTCCTGAATTTTTTTTTTTTTGTTAAAAGTAGGAGTCTTCGAAGATGGTAAATAATCTACTTTTCTTTCACAAATTTGAGCTATTTAACTGAAAATCTGCTCTGAATTGAAAAATAATGAATCCAATAAAACTATGATATTACTTAATTAGAAAAGCTTTTAATTGCTTTTGTAAATAAGTAATAATAAGACATTATTGTCTGAAGAAATAATTTTTTCTGATGAATAATTAATTTTTACAAGAATTTTTTTCGTTTTTAAGAAATTTTAATTATAATAATTTATAATAGTTTTAAATCGTGTAAAGCTCTGTATTAGGAGGGTTCCTCGATATTATGTAGTAATTAAGTAGAAAAAAAATTTACGAATCCGAAATTGCTAAGTTTAATAAATTTAGTTGCGCTACTTTTTTTAAAAATAATTTTTTATGTTGTATTTTTTTACTTAATACATTCCTTATTTCCATGTATGATATACAGAAATTGCCATTATTATAACAAGGTCACGTGATCTAACGGTTTTGCACCTTTACGTGGCCTTTTCAAAACATTTCGTTTATTAACAGATTGTATTTTCCGATCAGCTGTAAAAGTGTAAACTTTAAATTTTAAATTATTTTTTCTTTTTTTCATTTACTATTTCACTAAATAATTTTATTTTATGTATTGTATTTCCATTAGTGTGTGTCATACTCAAATAGAATAATTCTTTTAAAAACTCAGACTTAAAAATTATGTCATTTATGGTCATCAGTAGTAGCTGTCATCGGCTCGTCAATCAACCATTATCAATAAGATCGAACAACTGAACGGGACCGCTCGTTAATAATTGGTTGTATATTATTTTTTTATGCTATAAGTAACAAAGATTTCTTTGAAATCAGATTACTTTAACTTTAAATTTTTTAATTTTACTAAAATAACGTGTCAGAATTTTTTTAAATATTTTAAAAATCGATAAATTTGTGTTTGTTTACAAATTTCTTAAAATTAAGAAAATGGCCGTTTTTAAGAAAATTTAAAAATTTGAAATTAAATTTGATAATCAAATGTATATAGTTTCTATATGAAATACACCAGAATTGTTTAATTAATAGAAATCGTAAATTTAATTATTAAACTTTCAATTAAAGCTAAAATGAAATCTTCAAGAATGTTTTTTCGTTGTAAAAAATTCATTTTAAACTTCAATATAGAAAATTTATGCCGAAATAGTGGACATACTTATATATATATATATATATATATATATATATATATATATATATATATATATATATATATATATATATATCGTGTAGCTATGTAAAGTACTGCCATTGAGGAGGGTGATAGGTCTCTCTTTTTCTTTGGTTAGCAATCATTTTAGAGTTGGTTTCACGATAAAAAAGACTTCAGATGGGAATGAAAACTCATGACTGCTTAATCCGGTCATTATATTGCCTGTGTCTGCCGGAATGCGTGTAATGGCTGATATTGACTGTGATCCGGTGAGGTTAAACACCGTGATAACACATCAAGACTTTCGTTCGGAGTTTCCGTTGCATTTCTTAGGCCCCGTTACTTTTTTATCGACAGATTTAAAAAGTGTGGATGGTCACACACAAGCCTTCAGCCCTTGAAACAATTCATTGTGTTGGTTTTCTGACAACTACATCTAATTGGTTCCACTCATATCTGGCTTCTGGAAAAGACGAAAAAAATCAACTTCATCTTGGCACTTAGAATGTACGAACTCTCCAGGAAAACAACTCATCACAAGAATGAAAAACAGCACTGGTCACAGTAGCTCTAAAGTACAACATTGATATAGCTGCACTGAGAAGTAAGCATCAGTCGACTACATGAAACGAGAAAGCAAAATAAAGAATCTAACAGTGTTCCTGCTGCACTTGCATTAAATACATTCTCTTGAACTCTTTGTGGTCTTTTGTGCAATTCTTGAGCCGGTGTCAAAAGTCATGACCGTCATAGGCATGCCGTTAATTAGTTCGTAGTCGTCGGAAAGCCATACGTTGAACTCGACGGGAGAGTCCATCATTTATATATATACACACAGGCACATACATACACACACACACACACACACACACACACATATATATATATATATATATATATATATATATATATATATATATATATATATATATATATATATACACGCATACACGTACAGACATACAAGCAAGTATCCGACGATTAATGCACACTGGATTAATGCGTTTTCGATTAGAGCCCTAAAATTTTTAAAAGGACAATATGGATTAGTGCATAAATAATATTGTATTAGTACGGTAAAAAATTCTCAGCTTTAACCATAGTAACTGCAAACTGATTTTCTTATATTTACTAATGTACACAAATATATATATATATATATATATATTTTATATGCATCCGTGTGCGTACGTGTGACGTGTAGGTATATATATATATATATATATATATATATATATATATATATATATATATATATATATATATATATATATGTGTGTGTGTGTGTGTGTGTGTGTGTGTGTGTGTGTGTGTGTGTGTGAAAATATATAGATAATAGGAAGGAACTGGTTAGGTAAATAATCCAAAGTTCATTAGTATTTTAGTTATTATTTTTTAAAAATAGTGCTCGATACAAAAGTTGAGCAGAAATATAATTATTTATTTATAAATATGATTCCAACTTGCGACATAAGAGGTCTCATGTTTCAAAACAAGAGCCGAAAAATTCAATATAATTATTTGAATTAAATTGAATTAAAGTAAGCTCTGTTCCATCATCAAGCTTCCAAAAAAAAAAAAAAAAAAAAAAATTCGCTTGATGCTTTACATGCGCTCTGTCTCTGATATTGAGCTCTTTATCCCATAAATATAGGACGCCTTAAAACTATATTTTATCATATTTTTATTTTATATATGATAAAATTAAATTGAATTAAAGTATCCAGCTCTGTTTCATCTTCAAGCGATTCAAAAAATTTCGCTTGAAGATGAAACAGAGCATGATACTTTAATTCAATTTAATTTTATAATTAAAATGTAGTTTTAATTATTGTTTTTGAAACATAAGGACTCTTATGTAGCGATGGAATATTAGTTTTTAAAATAATTATAATTTAGGCTCTACTTTTGTTCTGAGAACTGTTTATTTAAAAATATAAAGAAAAATAATAAATAACTTCGGATTATTAACCTAACGTGTTCTTTCTTATTTTCTATACATTTGCACGCACACACACACACACATATATATATATATATATATATATATATATATATATACGTAATGATCCGCTAGCATATAATCGAAAAGAATCCTATTAATATAATATAAATTTTTAAATATTAAAACTGATTCACATAGAGCGCTCAGTGTTTTATTTAAACAGGCCATATGAATTACATACAATAGGAATTAAGAATTTATATCGATTATGATCATATCAACCTACAAATTATCTTAATTTGTAGGGATTTTACAGCTGTTCAGGGTCTTCATTATATGTAAATATACAGTAATTCAATTTCACGGAAAATTCTTGAGAGGGAAGCTATCGAATCTTATCAAAATATAAATCTGCTTCCCGGATTTTTTCAAGTAGCTCTTTACATAAAAGATGTATACCTATTCAAAGGCAATAAACATGAATATATATATATATATATATATATATATATATATATATATATATATATATATATATATATATATTTTTTTTTTAAAATTAGAAGAAAACGGTTAAATTCAATACATTCTATTATTTAAAATTTATCAATACATAAATTAATTTCTCAAAGTAAAATAAATTAAATAATAGTTTATATAAATAGCAACCTTTATTTCATATAAAATATTTATTTTTTAAATTTAAAATTCCCTGCACCTTCCGTTCGTGCGTATATGTTGGTACAGCAGCACTGTAAATATAAACGTAGTCCGGTTAAGTCTTTGAGAACGAAACGCCTTACACGAAAACGTCTTATTCCACACAGTTTCTTAATTCTTTCCTCTAAAATTTTAACACACACACACACACACACACATATATATATATATATATATATATATATATATATATATATATATATATATATATATATATATATATAAAGGCAAAGCTCTTCTGTGTATCACAGTTATGATTATTCAAAATATATACGCAAAAACTCACCCTCTTCTCTGCCGAGATCCGGTCGCTTTGGGGAAAAATCTCCGACCGATGACATATGAATCGGGCTTCGATCCTTGCTTGAGGCAATCGGATGCTGATGAGCTACAATAGAGCGAAGCAGTATGTCTGTGGATGAAAATACACACAGGTACATATGTGTTTATATTTATTTATATATATATATATATATATATATATATATATATATATATATATATATATATATATATATATATATAAAAGTGAGTGGATGAGAGATAGAGACTAGAATAGAAATAATGAGAGTGAACTGTTGGCTTAATTTGTAATCATTTTTTTTCATAAATGAATAATTAGGCATTTCTTTTGAACTATCTTTGGATCTTTGGTCAGGACCTCAGAATCATGTATCCGTGTTTGTGCGTGCATATATATGATGTACATATATGTATGTGTTTATGATGTTATTTTTACTGTTATATCTATTACTAATTTGAATTTCCAATGCCCATTACATTTGACGCGGATTTTCAGACAGCGATTTGCCACAGACTGTTCTTCATTTCTTAACCTGTCACCGAAGTCTGTGTTGTATTTTTTTCTCTAATTCATGGGTTTTTTCTCTTTATTTCTTTCACCATATTTGATTTGCATTCATATTTTCAGCTGAATCCAACCTTTCCCTTTTCAGTTGAAAAGCACCCGTGAACATATGTTCCCGTTTGACAGGTCAGTGCTTGAACGTAAGATTAAGTTTTAAAGGTCAAAATGTTTAAAATACTGACAAGTAATTTTTATTGTCAGAGTTTACTATTCGGAAAGAAGAACTGATTTCAAATTTGAATGAAATCTTTCACTTTGAGGAAGACAAAATTTAAACGGCAAGTTTTGGAATAAGCCGGCTATATAATATCAAATGTAAATTATCCTAACAATGGAAATCATACATTAGTTCCTTTCAAAGTATACTCATTTTCAGAGAGTTGTATGCCAGTGTGCCTTCTATAAAAATGAAAAAAAATATTTATAAAATTCAAATTGTATTAGGTTGATGGAATTTCCGTGTTTTGAAAACATGACTCATTTGATGACTTCAGGATTTTCTCCACTTATTTACTAGCTGTCGTTTAAAGCTTTCGACATTTTCACAAGTTTTCCTACGTGATTCATTTTGGTAGACTGATTGCTAATATGATCGTAACTATCTCGACTAATCAACACCTATCCCTTTTGGAATTATCCAGGTTAAGAATGAAATCAGCAGCAGCCAATTACTTTCTTTAAAGGTGACATAATAAACTCACTTTAATGTCTACTTAAGAAATTGAAAAATTTAAGGGATTGAGTCGAAAATTCCTGCTTTCAATTTACATTGTTGCTCCCGGCCTTAGTTCTTCGGAAAGGTTAAACTGTCCGGAATATATCCTGAATTATTATTCTGGAGACACTAAATTCATTCAAAGAAACATTTCATCCAAACACAACGGCAATACGGGAAGGTGCCTTTCCAAGAGAAGTATTCTGTCTCTTACTATTATATTTTCTATATTTGGAACTTTTAGGGTATTTAACCATTTAATTGAATGAAGTTTATCGCATATACTCGGTATTAATGCATTTCTTTTTAATGGCAAGGAAAGTTTTTAATTTTTTATACTGTGCAGGAATTTAATATATTTCCCTCATAACATATTTTTGGGGACCAAAATAACATTTTCGACACACAATCCGCTAACCTATAAAATAATAAAATAATGGCGGTGTCATGGGTGAAACCGTTTTTTGTGGGCACGAATGTCCATGTTTGTCAATATTTTTATTGATTTCAAATTGCGTTAACTTGGTGGAATTTCTGGGTTTTGAAAACGTGGCTCATAGAATCTAGTGGAGAAATGTTGCAGTGGTCACGAATTTTACAGCCTATCACTTATTATTACCTTGATCCCTTAGATCATTTCAGAGGTATACCTACGTGACTCATCCTAGCGATCTGAGAATTAATGATATCACGATTCTTTCGGCCACTCAAATCTCAGCCCTTTTGGAATTATCATTGTTTATAATCCCCATCACTCAATTTATTCCAGGTGTCATCAGAAGGACCCTGCGATGCCTAGTTAAGAAATTGGAAATCTTAGGGTTAGGAGTCGAAAATCCCTACCTTCTAATTACATTGTTGCACCGGGCCTAAATTCTTGGCCCTGCGGAAAGAGTAAACATTCCGGATTCAATCCCGAATTATTAGCTGTGATTCCAGAGACAACAAATTCACAGCCGCATCGAGTTACTAAATATCAATGTCAAAGAAACAATCCAAATTCTAAAGTAATACGGGAAGGTGCCTTTTCAAGATAAGTATTTTGTCTTTTACTATTCAATTTTTAAGTAAATGAAGTGTATCGTATATACTCGGTAATAATACATTTCTTTACGTGTGTTCGGGAACTATCCGTTTTCATAGCAAACTTTATATCCACCTTAGTAATATTGTTTGTTTTTGAGACAGCGTTTCAGTCCCTCAGTGATAAATTGATTTATTTTGCGTTATTTATAATGGAAAGGAAATTTTTTACAATATGTAGGAATGTAATAATTTCTGTAGGCTGAAGATGACCCATAATGTTTGTTTTTTTTATTATTATAGACTTGCTTGAACATTGTTCTGTTCCGTTCCTATGTATCCTTCTTGTTATACATTTTGCTGGTACACCCGATATATATATATATATATATATATATATATATATATATATATATATATATATATATATATAGTTTTTATGTTTAACATTCTTTTTTATAGATACAAATATTTAAGTAAATGCTCTGTTTATAATAAACAGTATTAAACAACATTTACCGGCCTGAATGTCCGAGAAATTTTCACAGAAAATATTCGTCCTCCTACAGGATTCAAATATTCATATTTGTATAAAATATTTATGAATATTTAAATATTTGTATCTATAAAAGAATGTTAAACATAAAAATGTCTTAAATTAATTGTCGAACTTTGTCCATTTCATAATGTATGACGTCAAGAGAGGTATACACAAGCGACAACTTACAGTTACATGTAATAATTTCATAGACTAATAACCAATGGAAATAATGAAGACACCGCGGATTAATGATAGAGAAATTTTATTTGAACTGCAGAAAAAAATGATAGAAAGAATCCCGATCTTTCTTTAAACTGTTTGACTCAGTTTGACAATTCTAGATTAGGTTTCTAGTTTCAACAGTGTATTGTATAAATTGTTATAATTGAATTTATTTTTAACCACAATCCCAGAAATACGGTTATTGAGAAAACTAATGTAGAACTGAGATGTAAACATAAACCAACAAATAATAATAGATAAAAAAAATATTAAAAAAATATAACTTGAATGTTGAGATCCGCCATTCATCTATATGAAATATTACCTTAGACTTCATGTGTCTATGTACAAAGAAAAATAAGAAATATATTGTAAAGAAGGTAACAAAATACACGTCTAAAAGAATAAAGGTATAAATTTAGAACATTATATATTTTTTTGTGACTTGCTGGTGGCTGAATTATACGTTTGATTTGCAATTTAACCTTGTGGACTGAAAAGTGAAGTTCGACTCTTAGTTACAAGTTAACATGCGACATCAGCCTCTTGCATTTATTTATTTATTTTTGGAACTCATGTCAGCGATAGACATAAATTATTTTATCTGACAACAAAGATTGAATGTAACCACAATGTTCACTGTAGAAACTTAATCTTTTAGTTTTAAATTATCACAGTTTTTGAGATATATTTCATTATTTTCTATGAAAGTTTTTTATTTCAATTTGTATTTTGTTTTTATTTTTTATTTATTTTATAGTTTTGCATTTTATTTCAATTATTGCTGTTGTTTTCTGTGAGGGACTGAATTTTAAATATAGACAGAGGTGTTTTGAAAAACTGACAGCTCACTGAAATAGAATTTATCAGCCAAGACAGGGTATACGATATATGATATCAAATATGAAGGAAAATTTGGGAGAGATTAAAATCCAAATGAAAAAAAAAAGATATAGATAAAAGCAGAACAGAAATTAAACGAATGAAAAGCATAATAAAATAAGAAAGAAAAGAAAAGAATGAAAGAAAGAAAGAAAGAAAGAAAGAACAATTCTAAGTCTTCTAACACTCACCCGTCCTCCCCACAGAAAAATGAATAAACATCACTGAGAAATTGTTTGCAAATTGAGATATCTGGTAAATATTTATCTTGACACCATAGTTTACAAGTCCCTATCACTAACTTAACACACTAATTCTATGTAAGTGGAAAAGAGGTTTATTGCTGTTTTCTGAGTGTTTCTATCCTCTTGCAATCTTCTATCCAGGTTTGCCGTAACTTCTGCCTTATATAGGAATAATATGTCGTTGCCGACACTTGAGGTTGAACATAGATCTCTGGTGAGTAAACACAGGTGATCCCATTATTGACTTAAGTAGACCACGAGACCATAGATAAAACGCATATATGGGACGTTAAACGATCTCTATTCCTACTCATTCCTCTATTACTACACGGATCTCCATTTCTAGTATATCCTCTACACTATATTACTATTCGGGACGCTATATCTACTCTTATTCACTATACTATTTCGCTATACGGATTACTATTCGAGTGAGTATTATCGAGCAAGTGCTATTATCGCAAGATTATTCGAAGGTCTCTGACACCAGTATTGTTCAACGGCGTACTATTGTTGTATCTGCGATTACAATCTCTCTGCTACGACGAGTATTACGAAAGGGACAACAAGTATTCTTTGGTATTACAAAATTTGCAACGAGTGTTATTTGTATCGCAAAATTCTGTCATGTACCCAAGCTAATTGTTACGTTGTAGGGTACTGCTTATACTGGCATTTTCTTGTCGATATATCTTTTAGTCACTACTTATGACTTTTGCTCGATGTTATAAGCATCTGATGACCCCTTTCTTTACACTATATCCGTGATGTGAGTTGAAGTTGGGGTATTGTCCTGTAAAAGTTGGCTTGCGATATACAGATGTCTTGAACCAATGCTACGTTCGAGATATTAATACATCCAGGAATGCTAGTTTGTTGTTGTTTTCTCTCTACATTGTGAAATGTATCGATGATCCTATCGAATTCACATGGCCCAGTAATAGCTGGACCTTTTCCTGCTTTGGGCAGTGTATGAAAGTGTCATATAAATAAATCAGCCATAGAGTTGTCTTAAAGATGTGGACTCTAATGATATTTCTTCGAAAAATTCCATGTATATGTTAGCCATTGCTAGTAATGATGGTGCCCATTACATATATATATATATATATATATATATATATATATATATATATATATATATATATATATATATATATATATATATATACAGTGATGCTCGATAAAAGTGAATCAACTGATTTTTTTTACTAAAAATAATTTTTGTCTATTGTTTTAGAGGTTAAAATAATTTTTAATCTTACTAATATAAAGACCCTTTCCTGACCACCTAGGAAAAACATTTATTCACCATGAGGTATTTTATTGATAATTATAAATTTGGATATAAATGAGATTCAGGAAAATACTCTATGCAAAAAAAGTGTTTCAGATATCGCATTCTAATGATTAAACTGGTAAATTTAAAGAAATTTTGAAAAAAATATTGAAAACTATTTTAAAATACACTCAGAACAATATTCTAGAGAATTCTAAAACAGCTTAAATTAAATCTAGAGTAATCTAGTATATTCCAGAAAGCCTCATACAGTAGAAAAACAGCTTGAAATAGCCACTCAAGTCACTAACCAGATTAAATGGTACAAACACGCATCACAACCACTTAAGGCATCTATTGTTGCCCTCTCAAAAACAGGCAAGTCTACGAGAGAAATTGTAGAAATTGCTATAACCTCGCAATCAACTGTCTCTCGAGTGCTTAGGGCACATAATGATGCCACTCCTGCTCGAAGGAAGGAAACAAGGTGACGAAAGAAAAAGATTGATGATAGAACTGGCAGGGTAATCAAGAGAGAAGTTGCGAAAAATAGGACTATAACTAACCAAGAAATTGCAGCCAGTCTAAGCGAAGAGCAAGGTGTTAGTCTTGCCTCTTCAAAAGTCCGTCAGAACAAGGTTAAAAATCTTGTTAGAACAAGGCTACAAATCTTGTACACGAAGGTTTAAGCTGCTAATAAGTAAAGCCAACAAAGCCAAGAGACTTGAATGGGCTCACTGTTACAAAAATTTAATTGTAGAAGACTGGAAGAATGTTCTCTTCTCCGATGAAACGAAAGTTGAGTTAAATTCAAAGGATAAGTTGAGTCACTTTTATCGAACAGCACTATATATATATATATATATATATATATATATATATATATATATATATATGTATTATCTGTCTATATTTCAGTATTTTAATCATTTACGCCATTTACATTGTTCAGACGGATGTCCTCATCTTGGTTGCTATATTCACAACGTTTCGGCCTTTGGAATTTCGAAATGAACACTTTGAACTAACCCGGCGGACGAAGTAAAGACTTTAGTTCGGAATTCTAACTACCTGAAGAAGGCCGGAGCGTACAATGTCCGAAACTTTGTGAAAATTGTAACTAAGCTGAGGTCATCAGTCCGCAAAATGTAAATAGTGTAAACAGTACTGCATACTAGGTTTACACCAGTAGCTTGATTAACAATGTTAGGCTTCAACACTAGTTAATCATATTTGTACTAAAATTGTTCGTTAAATTACCCATCTTCGTTGAGTCGGTGAACTATGACAGCCATTAAAGTATCTGACGCGATGTAAATCAAAGATTACAAATGGCTTTTTAAAAGGTGTGAAAAGCGAAGACCAAGCCGTCAAGTCATGATTTTCTTCCGATGTATTCCTCACCGTTTAAGTTTTCCAATAGTCTGGTTCTTAAGCATAAATATCCGGTTGAAAGATAGTCCAGTTAAATGATCAGCCAGAGAAGCCGAGAGAAAACAGATTTAGCTACGTGAGCGGTTCTGACAAGCCAGCCTCACAAAGATGCATGATGTCTGGGCTTTTCTTTATAGCTTATGAGAAAGTGAACATAAATTTCAAAACACAGGATAGATTATTGAATGAAGTGGTCGGTTTGAAGCAAGGAGAGGTACTAGTTCGATATAATGTCTGCCTTTCAAACTGTGTACTTGTGAGTATGTGCGTGCAAGTTTGTGTACGCAGCTCCCTGTAACTTCTAGTTCGTGGGTAATTTTGTATGCGTGTGTGTATCTATATTCGATTTTAATGAATGAAGTTTATACTTATGCGTACAATTTCTAATTCTAATATAGGCATATATATATATATATATATATATATATATATATATATATATATATCAGCGGTCACCCTACTTTTTGAATTTCATTTTTAATTTTAAAATGTATAATTGAAATAATGTGAACCAACCTATTATCTCAAGGTCAGTCAATTTCCTGTCACCGTAACGTAGTTTCCCCGGAGCTTTGTGTTTCAACGATTCAACATTTCAAGAACTATTGCATTTATTGTATGTCATCGGACGAGAAATAAAACTATACTTGGTTTCATATGCAAAAACATAAATTACTTTAACCTAAATAGAGCGGGGATTCTAAAATAATTAAAAAATTCTGTCAAGATTTATTACTGGTGGACACAATCTTAACAACTTAAGATACGCAGATAAAATCTGGTTGATAGCAAACACTAAATAAAATAATATTCTAAGAATACAAACACGTATAATCGTTTACAAGAGGGACACAAAGATGCGAGTTAATTATTGGAGACTTCAAATCAAGCAGATACATGAATTTAACTCGCTGAAACTTATTATAACAGACATAGGAATGTATAACACAGTTACGGCAGATTGCGTAACTAGCACAATTAAAGTGTGCGTTTTATGGGACCAATTTATCCCCAGATGTACCTGATGCTTTTAGATGGGTGATTTTATCAGATTTCACATTCAGGACACTATTCAGAAAACGGCAACGCTAAGTTTCATGTACGTAACAATCGTCAGGCGCAAATTAAAAACTGACGATATACTACGGAACAGGAAACTCAGAGTTGCATCGAATGGTGGGTAACAAATGTATATTTGTTCTCAGTATAAATTTTAGCTCTGTTATTTTACATAATATTCTGTTTTATTATTACCACCATATTTTCAGCATCCTTAAGCAATTATAAAAGGTTTTTGTTTTGTTTTTTATCCTGTGTTCATGTTGTTGCGTCGTGATTTTTTATTCATTTATGAAGTAGATTTCATACGTAATTTTAAGAAATTTATTCTAATTTTATTCTTACTGATTTGTTGGTTTATATTCGATATTTTGTAATAGCTTTTTGTAGTTTATGTAATATGTAGTAGCTTTCATTTACTTGTAAACCGCCACTCGAACACAGAAACAAGTGCACACGCACAAACAAACGTACACACACAAACACTCACTCACAATAGCAGATCACATGCATATAATAATGCTACACATTTATACCTATATAAATATGTATTATATTGAACAAATATTTAATTCTCAGTATAAGTGTATATACCCTATATAAACGTCACAGTTAGAACATTATATATTGCGCAACAATCATGATATACATGTTTTATTGAATTAGCGAAAAGCTTTTAGGAAAATCATGACTTAGGACAGTTTATTCCCACTCCTAGTCATCAGGAAAGAAAAATTATAGGGACATTAGAAAACCTAGCACACACAAATGCACCAATATATATATATATATATATATATATATATATATATATATATATATATATATATATATATATATATATACCGGAGTTGAGGTTTATGTCTGCCCTTCCATGGCGTTAATGAATAAACTGACTTAACTCATTCTGACTGATCTCTGGCTTCTACTTTTCAAAATGAGGCTGTCGGTTTGGCATTTCCGTGGTTGCTGCCTCCGACTGGTAGCAAGGAACATGAACTCTTGGGTAACGCTTAGAGTCGTTCTGATCAAGAGTTACATACTCTCGGGGTAATTGTAGTGCCATGCCACACATGGATATGTGTTCCTGCATGTATTTACAGGGGGTGGGGCAGCTCTGAAGCCACATAATTCTTTAGTCTTAGCGATCTTCTGACCAGTTCGTATTGTCATCAGTGATAGTGATAGTTATTTTGGCCTTTTTCTTCTCAACAAAGCAGATATATTGAAATAAAATATAAGTAAACCAGCTTATCCCTCTCAACCTTTCTTTCTCTAATATACGTGAAATGCATTCCACTTTCTGTAGTGTCCAATCTTTGACAAAGGAGGAGGGGATTGTGATGAACAACAAGAATATATACATAGGGAAAATTAAGTCACTTCTCAACGGTACAGACACATACGAAAAATAAAGGAATAGAAAATAACTACCGAATTACAAAAAAATAACAAGAAACTAATTAACAATAATAAAAAAAAATAAATCAGTGTACAGATTCATAGAATATCACATCAGAACACCCAAACATTATGATCGCACTAAACCCCAGAAAACTGGTACTCCAATGCACCCCATTATCTCAGGAATATACAGTGAGCCCCACAAAAGCCATATCAAATATTATAACCCTTCTTTTTGATACAATCAGTTCATCTCACATAAATTACTCAGGAAGCCAAGTTTAAAAACTAAGGGAAATGAACATAACCGACAAACGCATGCCCAGTCTAGATATGAAATCCCTCTACACCAAACGACCCAGTTGAAAAGTGCCTAAAAAAGCATCTAACACAATTAAAGAGAAAGCACTCTCTACTAACAGCTAAAATAATACAAATCTGCTGTCTCATCACCAATCAATGCTACTTCACATTCAATAATGATTGTTACAAATAAAAATGTGGATTACCAATGGGATCGCCTCTCAGTGGATTAATGACATGTAGAATCTTCTTAGAATTTCACAAATCCGGTCCTTTCCTAAACATTTTACCCAAACAGTCAACATACTTTAGTTATATTGATGAAGCTCTAATTATATATCCAAGTGATATATAGTACCTGGCCTAGTTGATGAACTAAACAAAGTCGAACACACAATAGAAATTACATACGAAATGGGAGAGCATAATTCCTTACCCTTCCTAGATAGCAAGCTACACCGTACTAACCATAATTTAAATCTCGGTGTCCACCAAAAATCAACCAACAAAAACGACCTAATAAATTCCTCTTCTCATCATAACAACAAAATAAAATCTGTCATAATCATCGGATTCTATCTAAGAGCTCGAAGCAGCTCAGATTATTACACAAAGAAGAAAAAAAACATTGAAAACACTTTCAAACTTCTCCAGTACCCTAATTATTTTATATTCATTTCGAAACAAAAGGTTCACAAAATATTATAAAGTAAAAAATCGGCCACTCCTGAGTAACCCCATGAATCAAAAAAATATTATCCTACCTACTAATTCTATCACAGCTATAATCGAAAAGAATCTGTCTAAACTCATCATAAAAGTCGTTACTACTACACCCAAAACAATAAAAGTCAATACTAGACAAAACAATAAGCAAAAACCTGAAGTTGTTTACTTCATGTCCTGTAATATTTGTCACACAAAAAATACATAGGAGAGACCTCAAGGAATCTAAATAAATATTACATAAACACAAAAGAGACAGTTTAGAAAATGATACATCAAATTCACTGGTTGCACGTCGTAACGAGACTGGGTCCAACTTTGACATAAAAAGTTAATATGATCAAAGTCGAAAATAATTCACTACGGCGTAAATGTCTAGAAAGTGCTTTAATCGCAAGGTCATCTACAGTAAATTTGCGCCTTGACTCTTAAAACATTTCACCATTACTGGAAAATCTTCTAATATCAGTGGAATACCTACTTGCAAAAGTGATGGAAAGAAAAAGGGAAAGGATCCTAAATGAATTCGGCTTGAAAAAAAAAATCTAAAATTTCCTAGCACCCTTCTAACGCGCGCATGTGTTGCCTACCAACATAACAAAATCAGTCCGATGAAGTCCTGAAGGACGTAAAGCGTCATAAGGAAACTTTTTACACTCTGACATAAAATGTTTCCAGTAGTTTTCTAGATATATAAATATATATATATATCGTTATCTCATATATATATATATATATATATATATATATATATGTATGTATGTATGTATAAAAGCAAAGGAAAACTATTCTGTTTCAACACATGCATACACAAATATATATGCATGTGTTGAAACCGAATAGTTTTGCTTTAATTGCATAAATACACATACAAACACACACATGTACACTGATACACCTGTAAGCACATGGCATGCATATAACCATGTGACATTATTATATCTGTCAATATGCTTATTTTTTTGGTGGTATATGTAATTTTCAGTATGGTTGTATATATTCCATATATATATATGTTTATTTGCATACACATTGAAATATATCTTGTGTACGTGAGTGCTCTTATCTCGAGGTTTTGTTTTTTATTAATATATTTTAAGAATGAAATAACCTGTGACTGAAATCAATTTATTATTTTAAAAAATGAATAATAATAATAGTATCAATAATAATAATAATAATAATAATAATAATAATAATAAAAGTGAATCTATAAAAGGAAAAACGTCCAAAATATACTTGTATATATCAATCTTTTCATTTTAGAAATTTTTTAGAATTTCTTGCTTAATACTCAAGTTCAAAATGTCTCCAGAATGAAGCTAAAATAAAATGGTCCGGAAATATTACATCGAATGCCGTTTGTTCGGAACAGTAGGAATACAAAAAATGCATAACAAGCCGTATTTTTTCTTCGAGATAAGATATTTTACACCTGATTTCAGATGTGCCCATTCTTCTGAGACTAAAAACATTAAAAATCATATATGCGCTATCATCTTTCTGTGGTAAAAAACCACGCATATAGGCCAATGCATTAAAAGGGTGATAGTTGAATTTACACATACTTCCCAGTAGAGTTTATCTTCCTGTTTTTTCTTTTACCTTTTTTTCTGGAGTTTCAATAATACATATATGTATGAGACTTCGTGCTTGTGTCGGGTATAACTGAATGAGGAAGTGGAAAAAAATCGCCTAAATTGCTAGTTTCGTCTTTCGAATGAACTTCTTCAGATTAACAATTGTTTTATCGACTCTTATAAATATAGCGGCGGGAGAAATACAACAAACATTATTATTAATGTTTCCATCGATTAACGCATGTACAGAGAAATTGATTTAAATTTTAATTTTAGCGTCCGATGTCTTTTGCTGTATAACCTAATTAACCACATTCAGTTTTCTATCGCCTTAAGTACCCCCCACCATCGTAGTTTTACAGTAGTTGTGTTAGGAAGACATATGTTTTATGATTCTGGACGTATATTTCCGTGGAAGATTCCGAAGTTAGTTTCCTCTTAATACATTTTCGCGTTTGCAAAGTATATATATTTTAATTACAACTGCATTCTTTAATTATTCTCACACGACTGTAGATATAAGACTCCATCGATAATATCGTTATTAGTCTGATGGAAGGTGAATAATTGATCTTGGGTAAATATATATTTCTAAAATCTTCAGACAGTGTCGTCCATTGAATAAGTTTATTAATATATCTTCATTTTTAATGCTCTCTTCATCGTTTATCAAAAATATCCGAATATTATAACGGTTAGCAATTTGAAAGGCAGAATCTGTGTGCCGAGTTCGAATTCTGTTCCCTTTCTTTCAAATACACTCGGGCAAGTTAAGATTCCATCCTGTTATCTATCGATTAAATCGCAAGGCTGACTTTTCTCTTCTGCCTTGAACTACCAACTAAAAACGGATGTAAGACAAGGATGGATGTACCCGGAGACATTTGCGGGTATATATTAATAAGGTGTCATCAATATTATCTGAAATATATTATTTTAAAAAATGTTTTGGAAAGGACCAGATTCATAAAATTCTAATATGTACGCTGAAACCTTGCTTAGATGGAAACTCATTGGTAATCCAACATTTTGTTTATAAAAGTTATTGTTAAAGGTGAAATAATATTGATTTGTTTTGAGTCGGCATATATTTATGATTTTCGTTGATTCTGAAGATAAAATATACAAAGATGAAGATATGATATAATTCACTTACGAAACAAAAACAATACTTTATATCATGTTTCAATTTAATACCAATAGTCCAACAGTAAGTGTCCTTTGCAAATAAACTAATAAGAATTTCTATTCTCATCATAAAAACAAAACAAAATCAGGAATATTTATCGGATTCTACTTAAGAGTAATCGGAATTTTTAAATCTCAGTATTCAATGAAGAAAAAATTACATTGAAAATAGTTTTGAATCTCCTTCAATACATTAATTATTTTACATTAAACGTGAAAAGAAACAAATAGAAAAGCGGACCTTCCTGATCAAATTAACAAACCAAAAAATATATTTATCCCAACAAACTCTTTCACAAATTATAACTTAAAAGAATTTATCTAATCTTAGCATAAAATAAGTTACAGCTGCTTCTAAAACAATGAAATACCTTATTAATGCAAGACAATAATATAAGTTAAAACTTGAAGGAGGGATATACTTATTTACCTGTAATAAGTGTCACAAGAAATACAGTGGAGAAACCTCAAGTAATTAAAATAAAAAAAATATATGAACGCAAAAGGGATATTTACAAAACAGGAAACTAAATTAGCTTCTCACCGTAATGAGTCTGGCCATAATTTCCGTTTAAAATTCTACTTGAAAATTAAAATTAAATTTAATTAACTAACCCAAGCCTTGAAAATGAAAACGGTCTGAAGGAATCGGTTGGAAGCCGTCGATGGTTGTATTAGGTTTTGAGCGTGCTGATCTTATTCAAAACAAATGATCTCGTCAGATTATGCGCTCCCAACCAGAAACTGGAACTAAGGATTGCCCAGCATACTTGCACTATTAACCACAGGTAAACTTTGTTGTTGGTCGGGCTTCTGTAATAGAGATTTGCTAGCTATCATGGTAGATGGGTGAACTAGGACATGAGTAGCCAACCTCTCTCTTTTCTGTATATATATATATATATATATATATATATATATATATATATATATATATATATATATATATATGAGGAAAAATGAATGACAGTATGGAAAAAAGGTTTCATGTGACGCCTTTCGTCATTTAGGACTTCATCGGACTCAATTTGCACGATCGAAGAATGCTCGGATTTTAATTTTAATTTTACACACACACACACACGCACACACGCACACACACACACACACGCACACACGCACACACACACACACATACATATATATATATATATATATATATATATATATATATATATATATAGCCGATGTATTTTAGATTCTTTTTTTCCATCAGTTTTCTTAGTAGACATTTCACACTGTGATAATAAAAATTCTGCTCGGAATGATGAAAGTGCCACGGCGCAAATTTACTGTAGATCACCTTGCGACACTCTGTAGACATTTTCAGCATAATGAATGTTTACTCTTTTGATCAGAGTATCATTTTTTATGTCAAAATCATGAATAGTCTTGTTACGGTGAGCGACCAACGCATTTAATGTCTTCTTTAGTAAAATGTCCCTTCTTTATGATAAAAATATAGCTTTAAGGTATGCTATGTTCATGGACTAAAGTGCTCAATTTCAGGGATAGAGCGTATGTAAATAGAAAAGTACACATTGAAGTCAACGCCTAAAGATAACAGTCTGATTTAACAAAAAACGCAATCTCCAGGACATAGTTATTGACTTCAGTATCCCCTTAAACGTATGGGAAAATGGAAAAAGGTTACATATTACGCGTGTCTGTCTTTATGGCTTTATTACACTTATGTTTAAAACAAGAAGGAACAGCAGAAGGCGAACCTAGATCAGCAGATCGCAACAGGAGGAAGTGGTCATTTAGAGTTAAAGTGATAAGTTAGAAAAATCAAACAATTCATAAACGTTTGGTTCGTGAAAGATGAATTTTAGCTATGACAGTACAAAGAGAAGTGGAAAGAGACTTGTAAATAAAATCATACATGAAACGTATGATGCTCATTGCTGCACCATGACAGAAATTTAGAATATTTGAATAGGCGAAGGTCATCTTAAATAAGTTGGAGAATGATCTTGGAATAATATATATATATATATATATATATATATATATATATATATATATATATATATTTTTTAAATTAGTTTCTATTCTTCATGAGCTTGAGATCCTTAGCTATGATTAATTAATGATAAACATGTCATTTTCCTTTATAATCGATTTCATCACGATTTTTCTGTTAAACTTGGAGAATAATTATAACAATTAGAGTCCAGTATCGTTATAAAGACCTCGGTTATTTCCAGTAAGATATCTTTAATCATTTCCAAGATACAAGGTTTCAAACTTAATCTAACAATTGGACAATTTTGCTGTTACACCCTATATTTGTGCGTGTGCGTGTGCGTGAGTGTGTGTGTGAGTGTGCGTGCACGCGTGTGTATATATATATATATATATATATATATATATATATATATATCATCACGGCAATTTCATTTTGATTCTGTTTTTTCAATCACTTTTGTTTTTAAATTTTCCACACTGTAATAATAGACGTTCTGCAAGGAATAGTGAAATGTTCTAAAAGTCTTGGCACAAATTTAGCACCTCCCATTCTTGCGCATGTGTAGTAGCAACAACAAAACATATATAGTCTGATGCATTCCTAAAGGACGAAACGCGTCAAACGAAAACTTTTTTCCACTTTGTCATATATTTCCCCCATATATATATATATATATATATATATATATATATATATATATATATATGTGTGTGTGTGTGTGTGTGTGTGTGTGTGTGTGTGTGAACTTAACCTTTTCTTATTTGTGATATTAGGTTCTAGGTTTTTTTTGTTAAAATGTTGAATTATATTTTCTTTCTTTCTCTTGTTCATTTACTCTTCAACTAGCAAGAAAGCAGAAAAGCGTTGAAGTGAAATTAAAATGGCGCTCAGGCATTGTCAAGATTATTTAAGCGCGAAATATTTCGCTTACATTTTCTTATTTTTAATCTCTTTGTCACTTGTCGATTCCCCAGCAAAGGCGACAGGTGACTATAGTCACTTTTTTCTATATTACTTTTTTATTTGATTTTTGACTTTATAAAGTTTATAATCCATTTAATTATTTCTTTTTTTAACTATAAATATTTCTTTTCCTTTCTTACTCTCTCTCTCTCTCTCTCTCTCTGTGTGTGTGTGTGTGTGTCGAACACACACACATTTATTTTTGCGTCTGTTCCGCTTCCTAAGTATCCTTATATGACTCTTCATTTTCTCTAATATTTCTTCTTTTGGTTTATTTTCGAAGATATCTACTGAGTTTCTCTTGTGTATTTTCTCTTATTTTCATTTTTTAGCTTTTGTTTGTTCCATTATGCTTGACTTCGTAGGTTCGTTTTTTTTTTTCAATCTCGCGGCATCAATATTTTTTTGCTTTTGTTCTCTGAAATTCATAGGCATTTTTTTTGGCACCTTCGCTTTACATTGATTTTTATTCTTACCCTTTCTCTTTCTAGCTAAGTATTATTCCATCGATTGCTTCTTCTTCGTTAATTTTATTGCTATTGCTTTTTGTAAATCATCAACTGTAATTTTATTTTTCGTTATTCTGTTTTTGGCTTTTTTTTATCTCCGCTTTTTCATTCTTTCCTTCTGTTCTTTTCTTTTCGTTCACTTTTATCTATTTTCCTTCTTGGATTTTTAATGCATTATTTATTTTTCAAACTCTCTTTCTTTCATCCTCATTCTCATTTCAAATTTCAATTGTTATTTCTTTTTCTTTTTTTAAAAAACTTTTCTTTATTTCTTTTTGCATGTTTATTTTTAACATATCTACATTTTTCTTTTATATTTTATTTCACGTTTCTTTCCTATTTTACTGTACATTTTCCTTTCTTCTTTCGTTCCTTCCGATATTACTTCTTATTTTCTTCATTTATTTATTTATTTTTATTTTTCTTTCTTTCGTATTTCTTTCTTTCTTTCTTTCTTTCTTTCTTTCTTTCTTTCTTGCCACCTGTTTATTTTTCTTTTCTTTCAAGCAATTCTTTGTTTCACGCATTCTTTCTTTCTTTTCACGCGTTCTCTTTTTCTTCCTTTCTTACTTTCTTCTTTGTTTTTTTTTTATTTCCTTCCTTCCTTCTTTTTTGTTTCTTCTTTTATTTTGTACCTTTCTTTCTGTTCAGACATTTCTTTCTATCATTATGTTTTTTGATTGTTTATCTATCTTTCATTCCTTCTTAACTTCACTTTCTGTTTTGCTCTGTTCAAACCTTTTCCTTGTTTCATTTTTTCATCCTTTATTCACATCTCATATATTACTTACGTGCCGTAGTTCACCCTCCTCTCTAGTAGTTTTCTTTCTTAAATTCTTTTTCATACTATTGTCCTTGCAGACAGGAGATAGACTCTGGCCGTTTGCTTGTCATTCACTTGATTGAGTTTTCGCCTTCTGTGGGCAAATTCGTTTCTCTGCTTACACCTTTGGTTCCTTTCATTGTCTGAGTTAACGAATCAAGCGAAACTTTCCGATCGCTAAACACATCTGAGAGATTCATATAGCGAAAGTAGCTTTATGTGCATCGTTTATTTCGCGAGCGTTTGTGTCTATACACTTAATGATATTGTGTGCGCATGCGTTTGTATTTGTCTCTGCGCTCACTCAAGAAAAAAGCAGAAATAAGAGGTGAAACGGGATTCAAAAATTTACTTCATAGAAAAATTGGTATATTAAATATTTCTCTCGTTCTATATCCGGTGAATGACATATAATGCAAGATAGCGGCATTTATCATGTGTAGATTACTACAACACAAGACTAAGAATGGAAGAATCAACAGCTAAAATTGATCTCTATCTATATCTCTGAGATGAGGTGTTATGATTACTTGCATTATTTACATTATTCGGAGTGTTATCCCCATTTTCATTTCCATATTCACAAAGTTTCGGCCGTTGTATGCCCCGGCCTTCTTCCGGTGATTGGCATTTCAAACCGAACGAATTATTTCGTCCACTGGGGTAGATTATTTTAGTTCCACGTGCCATGCCTCTTCCGGATCTCTCAGTTAACTTTAACTCAGCTCTCCAATTTTGCTTCACCACTGCTGTAGCCTGCTATTGTCCTGAAGGACAATTGCTTAGATCAAGTGACTAGACTGAAAGCAGTGGTGAACAAGCTACCCCGGTGGATGAAATAAAGGCTTTGGTTCGAAATTACAATCACCTGAAGAAGGCCGGAGAGTAAAACGGCCGAAACTTTGTGAATATATCAGTGAAGATGAGGATAACAGTCAGAACAATGTAAATAATGCAAGCTAAATTCGAACTTACAAGTTCTGCAATAATCTTGTTCATAGTTGATGTTATTGAGTTTTGGCTTTTTCTTTATATATATATATATATAATACTTATATATATATACGTATATATTACTGATGCCAAATCGGTCGTTTTTGATCCCAGCTTGAAACAATCGGATGTTTAGCCACACTGATGAATTGTGATGCAGTCAAACAGTCTCCCTCTGGATTACTATATATATAGTTTTAAGGTGTGCCATATTTATGGGGTAAAGTGCTCAGTATTAGAGATAGAGCGTGTGTAAATATAAAAATGAACATTGAACTCAGAGGCGACAGGCTGTTTCATGCTAGACGCAATCGACAGGCCGCCTAGCTAGAAACAACCTGTTTTCTCGACTATTTATATATACGGGTCAGTGATGCATTGTGGGTAGTTACTTCTGACTGTTATTTTGTCGCGAGTTGTTTTTTTTTATTGTGTTTTTATCTTTATTTTTATTTTATATATTTATTTATTCTTTTCGGTTTTCGATGTTTAATAACAGTAAAAAAAAAAACGAGTTTAGGTCAGATCGTTTATTTAATGGTTTTCCCGTTTCTTTTTCAACCCGGACTTTCACAATAATACTGCACTTAAGGCAAAATACTGCTTTAAAACAACAACAAAAAAATCCAGCCCGCAACAAAAAAAAGCATTAGACGACTTCGAGTAAGACTTAACTGACCTAGTTAGAAATATAAAATTCCATAAAAACAAGATGCATTTAAAATAATAATAAAAGAAGATATAACTAAAATAAACAAGTCAACAATCGTATTTATCGCAGCGGATAAAACAAGAATTTTATATGAACACCACTCCCTACACGAAATATAATACTCAAGGACAACATAACCAAAACATAATCAATAAGGAAGCTAAATCAATTGCCCAAAAATTACACCAAGACTGCCGAATAAATTGCATAAGTAAGGCGCAAGCCTTTATCACACTAAAAGACCACAAAGAAAATTTTAAAACCAACTCAGTATGCAGATGCATAAACCAAATCAAAAGTAAACTAAGTAAAACGATACTAGAAAGAATTAATTCTGAAGTAAGGAAGAAGTTAAGAGCAAACAACAAAAGTAAATAGTGACTGGTGCCACCACGTAAATAACAAACATAATTGCCAACTTTACAATTTGACAAACGAATTTTACCCGTCTATAACAGAACCGATGCTAGATAAGGTCATCACGTTAGCCCAGGAAAAAATAATAAACACAAACGAAATCGATATCATTAAGCACTCCCGTAAATCACTACTATTCCACAATGAAGACGCATGGATAAAGAAAGAAGGGATATTTGACACTAGAATGTGAAGATTTGACGGTGGAGGAAAGTGCGAAAACATAGGTAAATATTTACTACAGGAACTAATCAAAATAATAGATAGAAATGGCATAGGTCTCTACAGGGATGACGGTCTCATACTCTTAAGTAGCTATAGCAAACACAACACAGACAAAATTAGAAAAGCAATAATAAAGATTTTCAAAAATAACGGATTCGACATAGACATAAAAACTAACCTGAACGAAGTAGGTTTTCTAGATGTTACATTCGACCTAAGAAAAGGCACGTATAAACCATACAGAAAACGCAATGATAAACCACTCTGTATACACACGTCTTCTCAGATATACATAGAAGGCATTGTACTGTTCGTGTAAGAAGTAAAATAAATCAATCCAAGTAAATATACTATTTAACAGAGCGCTCCCAATAAAATAACCGTTAGAATAAATTTAAAAAAATAGCTAAAACAAGTAAAAATAAATAAATAAAATAATATATAAATTAAAATACTGCCCCCAAATAACACTTAGAATAGACTACAACAATCAATCAAAAATTGGACGGGAAAAAGGTTTAATTACCTTCCCAGATCAAAACAAATCATTAAATAAATGATCTGAACTAATGTCAAAATGTTTTTACTATTTTAGTAAAACATCGAAAAACCCAAAAGAATAAATAAATATATAAAATAAAAATAAAGATTAAATAAAAACCAAGTAAAATAAATTAGCACAAATAAATAAATAAACAAACCACTCCCGCCAAAATAACCGTCAGAATGCACCACTGACCCGTATATATAAAGAGTCGAGAAAAAACCCAACACACGTTGCCTCGCGATTGTGTCGAGCATGAAACAGCCTGTCTCGTCTGAGTGTTGACTTCAATGTTCACACACACACACACACACACACACACACACACACACACACACACACACATATATATATATATATATATATATATATATATATATATATAGTGGACTCCCCCGTCGTATTTGACGTATCTGGGTCAAGCAGCTCAGTTTCCAGGAACAAACACCTTAGACGACAGCACATATGATTTGGTTATTGTGGTCAAGGATTTGTGCAAAACGAACCACACTTTTTGAAAGGCAGAATACGGAGACGTGCCACAAGATCCCCAAAAGACCCTACGCAAGTTTTGAATTCAGTGTTTTCCTTCTTCTAGTTCATTTGCCATCTAAGGCTATAGAAACCAGTCTTTCCTGCTATTTACCCATAGTTGTAAAGAGAAAAATACGATTAATACCTTTCCAAATCTATTAGCCCGTAAGTGAATGTAATGGATTCAACTGAATTCAAACTCGGCTTTACACACACACACACACACACACACACACACACACACACACACACACACACACACACACATATATATATATATATATATATATATATATATATATATATGTACTGTATCAAGGTAAATATTAATTTGTTTTTATTTTGAAACATGTAATTGTAGACAAAATTAAAAATATGGTTAGGTTTTTAGAATTTTTAAATTTAAGTATACTCGTAAATGTTCTTCAGGTTAAATGCGAAATTCAAGTTAAACTATGGACGTTTATATATGATGTAATTTACTGCTTAATAAATAAAATTTTGTTGTTGGATTTTTTCTTATTTGTTTATATTTATTTACTATTTTATTTATTAATGCCATTATTGTATCTTATTTTATTTTAATTTGAAAAATTAGTTATGTATTTATTTATTTTAAATAATAGAAAGATTTGATTTAACCGTTTTCATATTTTCTAAACTTTTATGATTATGTATGTTGGCTGGTGGAAAGGAGATGTTTGAAAAAAAAATATCCGGCATGCAGATTAACATTTTGGCAAATTTCGATATCAGCACTTCCAAGAACTTTCCGTCTAAGTAATTTCATTCTTTTTTAATATTTGTGGCATTCTTTAGATCTAATTTGCAGTTGAATTTGTTCATGTTTATGACTAAGGCATTTGAAAAAAAAAATTTATGTATAAGCTCGTTTCTCTGTGGATAGGTTTTGTATTGCCTGCAAGTCTCTCCAATATATTGTAAGGAAGACTTGTGACTGTGTATTTTATACAGGGTGTCCATAAAGTTCGTGTGCACTTTAAAAAAGTTATAACTTTAATTGTATTTGCGATTGAAATAATCTGTAAAAAATGTTATAAAGTTTAATGTTCCTAGTTTTAAGTATAGCTAAGATAACTTATGTGATTTCAGGCATTACTGTAAATGAGTTGGCAATTTTTTTCCGTGAACTGCAAAATCGTATTACTCTTTGTATTGCTAAGGATGGAGGACATGTGGAAACCTTAAAAAATATAGATTCACTTTTTTCTAATCCTTTTTACAAATTATTTCTATCGCAAAAACAAATAAAGTTATATTTTTTTTAAAATTGCTTTTTAACTATATATATCCTATATATGCCTGCCTTCAGTATTATTAATGTTATTAGAAATTTTGGCTCTGATCAAATCCATAATAATATTAAATGTGGTTACATGTATTTTAATATAGTTAAGATTGGATAATTTATTTCGGAAAGTAAATTTTAAGGAGTTACTAGATAATATTATATGCCAATTTTATTTAGGTTTATTGTTGTAATTAATGTCCCTAATTTTTTGTAGTTGTGGATTTGTACGGCTTTCCCTTAGCATTGTTGATGAGACAGTAATCAAATTTTAATTTTTTTTTCTGTGTATATTTCTTGTTCTGCTAATACTGTGTCTGTGTATTCTTATTACACTTATTACACTATAATCATTCCACATTCTGCTACAGTGTGCAGAATAATAGTTGAATAATTTTATAGAATAAAATCTATCAGGGGAAGAAAGGCATCAGTAAAGAAAATTTTCCATTTTGTTTTTATTCATATACTCTTTTTACCGAATATTTAAAAAAAATTATAACTGAATTTACACACACACATACACCCCCCCACACTCATTCACCCACACTCACACACACAAAATCTATGTCCAATTAAACTGACAATCCATTTAATTTACTATTATAATTTTCTTATTAATATTGTTGTACATTGTGGTCAAATATGAATTGTTCAAAGATCACTTTTTTTTCCTTCGATCTACTCCGTTATTATCAAGAAATGGGTGTTGCCAGTATAGTCTATGGCAATATATTATATATATACTGCCAATTTTTACATTGTTGAAATTCGCCTCAATCCAAAAGCGTGTATTAAATACATCTATATACTCTTATTATTTTGTACGCCTATTCAATATTTTATTCACACTCCAAGATACTGTCTCCTCTGATAAAATATTTTATTTCAGCAGGTTTTTCTATTTTAATATTATTTCTTTTAGAATTATTTTTTTCGTTGCACAGAAGGCTATAGTAATTAAGATATATGATTTTGCCTTATTAATGATTATGATTTCTGTGTATATCTAGCATCGATAACATTGATTAACATAAAAAATTGTGATTCTTTTTTGTAACTATTTTAACTTCTATTTAACATTATTTGAGCTGCGAGTGAAGCGGTTCTGACTAAATGTTTCACCCAAATCAAATTCACGCGAATGGTTTCTCAAACTTTCTTTGATTGCCAGCCATCTTCGCCACCATCACTACCACCAAGGGAGAGAATGGAAATAGTGAGAGAGGATGACGACCCCGATGATCGAATTAATATAATCTAGTTGAATCTTTATTGTAAATATCTTGGTTTAGTTTCATTGATCAGCTAAAAAATTTTGGAACAACCGAAAAACTATTTTTAATGAACCGTGTCATGTAATCGATTGGGCAAATGAAACCAATCATTGTTTATTTATACAGAAAATTATACATATACCAACTCTCAGCTTCATATTTTGCGTCACAGATGCAGATGTGTAGCCTCCATCGATGAGTTTGGCTTGCATCCTCTCTCCTGTCGTCATAATGCCGATCGCTTTCCACGACATGCAGCAATAAACGACATCATCAAAAGAGGTTTGGATGCAGCTGGGTTCCCTTGCCAAATCGAACCCGTATGCTTCGACCGTGGTGATGGAAATTACCATTACCATTTTCACTTTTAAAATGGGCAAGTCACTGATTTTGGATGCGACCTGTGCGGATATATTTTTGGCCGGTAATTTGATCAGGTCCGCGGTTGAGCCGGGGTTCCTCGCCCGGGACGCAGAGATAAAAATTAGTTAAATATTCTTCTCTTGCTGATAGATTTTTTTTTTTACTCCTGTGGCAGTGAAGACTTCTGGGGTTATTGGACCTTGTTTGATGGCGTTCCTTGGGAGGATCGGCGCGATTGCGTCTCGATTATGGGACAAATCTCGCGAAACGGATTGGCTCTTGCAGCGTGTCTCACTGGCGATGCTTCGAAGTAATGCTTTCTCCATCATTGCGGCTGGCAGAGGATAGAAAAAATTGTTTATAGTTACTGTGTTCTGGAATTCTCATCAATGGTCAACTGAATTTGCTTTGTTTCAATAAATTCATTTTGATTTTTGTTAAATATCGAATTTATAAGGGGCTAAATTCAACAGAACCAGATTTCGTAATGTGTAGTTGTTCTCGAGAAATAGAGATTTTCCAAGCGTAGCTTGATGTGGCTCAAGGCCGAAAGTATGGGCCACCCAGTGAGGATCGAACTCAATACTCATTCTTAATTGATTTAGCGAGACAAGCTTGCTAATCCTTACACCGCCTCGAGTTCCTCAATTGTTCACGGGAAATATGTTTTAACTCTATGTGTAAGGTTTCCCCACAAAACAAACCTGTCATCCAGTCCTCAAACTAGTAATAATATTTGGTAAAAACATGAAAAAAAATATTCTGAAACCAATTTTCGATTACATAGCAAACGGATTCAGTTCTGACTTGCTGAAGGATAATTTTCTAGATCAATCCAGAAGATTCAAGAACTTTTGAGAAGTAACTATAAGTTTAAAAAATTTCTAGAATGCCCTGGTAACATAGATGGCAGTATAAATACAAGGAACGTAAACTCATCAGTTCAGTTTACTTCTATCTGTCGTCCTTGATAAATACATTCGTCCCAGATGGCATCAAGAGGTTGTCATCATCCAGCAGACTCATTTTAATATGTCTGTGACAAGAGAGAGAAAGTACCCTTTCTCAAACTCTATTTAGATATGTGTGACCCACAAGGCATATTTCGGTATTCACATCAGGGCTCAAGACAAAATCTGGGCAGCTCATTACACCTACGAACTCTGAAAAAGAAATTTGGAAGTTAAGATGGAAAGTTTTTCGTATTTAGATTGTGGAATTATAGGTTTCATAGTTTTGGAAATTTTAAAATTTAAATTGAACTGGTGTTATTGTTATATATGTGAAAAATATGCCTCAATATTAATGAACATTATCATTGACATTTTATATACTGTATCATTGGCAAGAGCCATAAAAATACAGAATACTTGCTATGTTCAATATTCAAGATTCCGTATTTTTGTGGCGTGTGCTACATTAACTGGGGTTCAAATCAAAAATCTAGCATACGATTTTTAGAAATTTCAAAAATCCTAAGATATAATTTATTAGAATTCTTCAATATCTCTGTGAGAGATATATTTGTATTTTTATACTCAGAATTTTATTTTGTTTTTTACAGGATGGTACAGAGGGTATAAAAGAGTCTTAAAAATGCAATCTCTTGAATGTGAAGAAAACCAACTGGTCACTCAAACAATTTCTTCTTTTACATGTTGGACCCTTGCATACATCGAGCTGACAAGAACGCGCTTCTTCTCATATATCCACACATATTGTTATCAATCGCCCCAGTGCTTCAAAGAGAGAGTATCAGTCTTGAGTAGACATCTGCAATTCAGAAGATCGATCCAGATTTCAGAGGCACAGCTGAGTTAAGAAACCCATACGTTGCCAACGAAAATCACCTTAGCTTATAATTGGTCCTTATGAAACAATTTGTTACAGCTCTACATAAGGTGCCTGCAGCCTTCAAGTACCCTGGGGACTTTTTCCCTAAGCTGCTTGCAGCAAAATTCAAAGCCGGTGTTTTCGTAGGCACACAAATAAAGAAGATCATTAAGTGCAATTAATTCCCCATGAGGCTTACTAAGACGGAGAAAGCAGCGTGGAACAGCATTGTCGCAGTGCTTCGGAGCTGGCTGGCTGGCGAATCGCAATGCCGAAAACTATGTGGAACTTGTTGAGTCCCTGGTGAAGATCTACGGTAAAGTGGGCTACAGGATATCATTTAATGTCCATATCCTTGACTGTCATCTTGATAAATTTAGGAAGAACTTGGTGGGGGGGGTACTCAGAGGAGCAAAGCGAGCACTTTCATGAGGAAATACTGGACTTTGAACGCCGCTACATAGGATCCTGCAACGGAAACATGATGGGGGATGATTTGGAAAAATTAATTTACAGTATATTCATAAATTGCGAAAAATTACGCATTTCTACTTGTTATATAGTCTCTCTTGTATAATCCTAGAATAAATAAATGCTACGTTTGAATCCTCTGTCGTTTTGTTCCTAATTTCTGTGAACGAGAATTTTCGCCAGTTTTCCCAATGGGAATAGGCAAATTTCAGAAGTATCATTATCCTGGTCAGAAAAGCAAAGGATTTTTCATAATTTCTTGGGTTAAGCAAATAGGAACTAATAGATTCTAAACAAGGACAAAAATATTGTTACAATGTGTAATCTATTTGGTCATAAATGACAGAAAATGTAATTTGTTTGCTGTAAAACACTAAATTCTTTACCAAAATGCAAAATCCTGTAGCCCATATAGAGAATTTCATGTATAAAGTGCACAGCATGTTTTGCATTTTGGCAAATTGTTTAGATTTCTGTAATCTACCGTAAATATTAAATATTGGCTCCAAGTTTAAAATCTTATTTAGAAATATGAAAAATGGGCAGTTAAATTTCAAAACTACTGAAGATACAAATCTAATATTTTGGATTTTTCACTACATCTGATCGAAGAACGTATGTCAATTTTTCTAGACATTTGGGAGTGGATCACCTGTGGCTGTCAGTTGATTTGAAATGAAATGATCCACACACACACACAAAAAAAAATACTCCATATATATATGAGAATGTTCGAGAAATTTTATTAAAGAATTTTTTATCATACTTATTCTATTTATAATAGTTTAGAAAATATAATTACATTCTAATAAATATTAAATTTATAAAATTTATAATAAAATATATTTGAAGGTAAAATATAACGAACACATACAAACAAACACACACACACACATATCTATCTATCTATCTATCTATCTATCTATCTATCTATATATATATATATATATATATATATATATATATATATATATATATATATATACATATCTATAGATAGATAGATAGATAGAGAGAGAGAGAGAGAGAGAGAGACAGGCTGGGTGAGAGGGGTCATGAAAGTAGCAGCCTCCTAAATTGATTCTAAAAGGATCACAATCTGGCAAACTTTTTTATTAACTGACAATCAACATAAAGGTGTACTCTCTGAATTATTTAAGATATATTAATTAACTTTTTAATAATCAAGTTTGGTTTTGGGTTTTCATTTTTTATGGGGATTAATTTTCCCCTTTGAAACTTAAAATATTTCGCATCTAAGTATGACATCTAGAATATTAAATCGATTTTTTTGTAAATTTAAAAACGTTTCAAAGTTTTTCTAAAAAAAAAAATTTTTTACAAAGAAAATAAATAGTTCCCTGTCTGCAAGGCTTATAACACATTACCCGAAATCATTCTCTGGTGGACTGTAAACTGAAAGTTTCTTACACAAGTCGAACCTTACATTGTTGATGTTCTTTTTAAGTAGAAAAAAATATTATAAAACAATGCAGTGAGCGTTGCAGATGACTGACAACAGAGTTTACGTCAAGTGTACCATAAATATATTAACACTTTTTTTTTTTTTGTAACATGGAGGAGGATTCACAGTCCGATTAGCATTTTAGATACATTACACACACACACACACACACACACATATATATATATATATATATATATATATATATATATATATATATATATATATTAGGTTTAAGAATTCAAAACGGACCATACTTTCGTTTTGCGCAAAAGAGCAATAATTTTTCCTTTGTTTCTGTTGGTCCCAAAACGAAGAATGAAAATAAAATAATCTCAGTCTTTTGATAAGTTGACAAGGAAAGAAATCATCTAACGTCGGTAATTCTTCAGGAAGATTTACGAGAAAGCTCTACTATACCAGGAGTTTTTCCTGCTCCCCTGTGCACAAAAACTTAATGACATTTCTATCTCTTTCTACTGCGACTTCAATGAAAGTAATAAAGTTAAACGGATGTTTCTCGAAATAATTCAGTGGTTTCCCAAATTTAAAGAAAAATTAAATTACAGTGCTTCATATGAGTCCCTGGTATTCGAGGATACCTGTCTACTAGGGCGGCTAGTCTATCCCTATTGCAGACGCTTGCTCAGTCGCATTTGTGTTTATTCAACTCACCTGTGGTTTGTACTGCAACACTGTTGAGCAGACATTAGTTACAGTTTCTGGGAAAGAGCGTGTTATCTAACAACAAGACCAGCACACTCAAAACCTCGGCCACAGCTATCACGGCTATCACAGCTATCGACCGCCCCCAAGGGCTCCGTCGACAAAATTTCACTCAGAAGGCAGGTTTTGTTTTCGGGCACTCTCCAAAAGTGCCACACGGAGTCGAATAAAATCAGGAAGTCTCCTGCCTGATAAATCGACCATGGTGAGATTCGAAGCCGATTTTCATGGTCAGAATGCTCTAACCAATCGACCACGTGCACACACACACACACACACACACACACACACACACACACACACACACACACACACATATATATATATCTGGGTGTGTGTAATAATAAATTTTCCGCATATATATATATATATATATATATATATATATATATATATATATATATATATATATATAAAAATTATTCTGTATCAATCTCTGTTAAAATTTGATTTTCTTAAGGATTCCTTTGTACGGAACTATATATATTTTTAAAATCTGTGAATTCATTACAGAAGTAGGAAAGTCTTAAAACGTCGATAAACGGAAATTGTTGAAATAAAGAAATATAAATATGAGAGTGATCATGTATATATTCAAAATAAATTGGAGACAATTATAAATACAGTGAAAGAAAGAAAGAAGAGAAGAAATATATGAAGTAAAAAGAAAGAAAGAAAAAATAAAGGAAAAAACTGAAGTGAAAATTTTGCCATACAAGGATGAAGAAAGAAGAAAAATATGAATAAAAATGAAATGAAAATAAATAATGCAAGGAAAATATAAGAAAGAATAGAAAAATAATGTAATTCAAAGAAATAACGAAAGAAAATAAGAAAGAAAACAAAAACAGAAAAAATGAAATGAAGAATGTAGGAGAGAACAATGATGAAATCAGAATAAAAAATAAATGAATTTGAAATTAAGTAAAGAAGATGAGAAAAAGAAGATAAAGAAAATTAGTGATAATGATGTAAAATAAAATGATGAAAGAAGGTAAGAATCGTAAAGAGAAATTAAAAACAAAAAAAGAAAGAAAGAAAGAAGGAAAATATAATAATGAAATAAAATTTACAAAGAAAACATTTCTAAATAAATAAAAAACATGGCGAAAAATGTAGAAAGTGAAAGTGAAAGAATGACCAAAATGAATATAGTAAGAAAGAACGAAAGTTGTTAATTGGAAGCAAAAATCAAAACTAAATTATGACAAAGTGATATGTGAAACTTATAAAAACAGATCGTAGAAAAGCGGTAAAATAAAAAAGACTAAACATATATTAAAATCAACGTTGAAAAAGAAAGAAAGTATGAAATAATTTTGTTTTTCTTAGTGAGATTCAAACTTATTTATCCATAGTGATTTATAATGTTAAAGTTGTTAGTATTGCTCTTTGAAGAGAAACTATTGGTCATTTTTAATGGCGGAAGCAAGTACTGCCAAAAATCCGTATTTAAAGTTTGTATTAGAGTAACTAACATATACTGTGTAGTCCAAATGTTGTAGTGCCTTATTGCCACTTGAAGTCTGTGCAAGTTTTATTGTTGACAGCTTTGTCTTTTTTTTTCTCATTATTTTATATTCATAAGTTGTTTCTCATTTTCAACATTGTTGTAATTTTGCTTTTATCAACCTTCTCAAATCCTTTCATCACATTTTCTTTTTATTATGCTTTGTGCTTTTTCCCATCATGTATCATCTTTTGTAATAAATATTTCATTTAGTTTAAAAATAAAACTTTCCAGATTTTTAAACTTCCAGCTTTTTGAAAAAAAAAACTGCTACGTTTGTCTGGCCTTAGAATTAATGAGATGCCATACTTCATACAAGTTACTAGAATAGAGTTTCTTTAAGATGTTAGTATTGTTAAATGTTTTCATTAAGTTAGTGGAGTCTTCCGAGAAGGAAAATATTTATTCTCGGCATTTGTTGTTAGTCATGATATGATTATATTCTTGACAAATAAAATTAAATTTTCTTATATATAATATGTGTTTTTGCTGTCTCTAAAAAAAGCCATAATTTTCTGAACAGCCTAATAACTTTTTCTGTGCGATGAAACATCATTTCATTATAATTTAACGAGTATTCATTATTACTAATATATATAAATATTATATATATATATATATATATATATATATATATATATATATATATATATATATATATATATATATATTCCATCCAAGCCTAATAGAAGTCTTTGAAAACAACATATTTTGCCTAATTCTTCATCTATTATTTTGACTTGGTGCCACTTGTTCTTTTGTGAAAATCAAGTGGCACGACGTGAGCAAACATTAGCTCGTGTTTGATACTACTACGACTACTACTAATACAACAAAACATATTGTTGTTGTTATTACATCCTGTGAAGTATTAACTTCTAGTTTAGCTATCAGATATATTTCTTTCCTATGGCCTCTTGAAATCGCACTTCTTTTAGCCAATGCCTGGACACGTACATGTCAGGAATATATTGATCGCTTCATGTATTTCATGTCTCTCTGTTACTGTCCACATTTCTCAGCGCAGTAATTCAAAAATTAAGATTAGCGAAGATGATTTTTGTGGTGAAGGATGTAGAAGACGTTTGGCGCAACATAGTGTATTATTGTGGATTCGTCCGTGATGGATGTATTTGCCTATTGCCTTTTGTGACATCTCTCGTAGTTCATCACCCGGCGTGAATCGAATGGAGACGGGAAAACAAAGCGGAAATCTCAAAAGGAACAGAAATAATGTCGGATTTACCCTTCATTGAAAGGCAGTTCTTACGCATCCAGCATTTTTTTCATTATTGGGTGATAGCTGTGTTAATAAATATAGCTTTTGTTTTCGTCTTCCTAAGAAACCGTGTCTGATATGAGATGAATTAGAATCTATATTCCATCTCAAATGATGCTCATTCGAATATTGCATAGATAAAAAAGGGTACACAGAGAATTGCAAGAAAGTCTGCTAATTTTTTTTAGGTTCGACAAGGAATGGATTTTCTACAAAATGGGCATAGCCCTGAATATTTCAGCACCCCTTGTAGATGAATTCACAATGATAAATAATTTTTTATTAAATTTTTGTGACGAATAGATGTTAATTTTTAATTTATTTTTTAAACTGAACTAATCGGTTCGGTCTACTTTAGGTCTTTGTCGATCTTGATAATCTTGGAGGAATTTCTAATTGAACACTTTATTCAATTTACCTAGTATGATTTTCTCGTTCTGTTGCTCAAATCTATGAATATCACGTCTTTTTATTTCTTTTAAAATACTGCTCATTTACTGTTAATCCCGTTCCCCCTTAGTTTGAGGCTGTACTACCCAGCACAGAGATCGAACTTAGAATTACTAGACTACCAAATTCCAGAACAGACGCTATAATCCTGTAACTAGAACTGCAGCCTTAAATTAATGTTCTAATCGTCCAACTGAACAATACGAGAATATAAGACGAGATATCCCGATACAATGAGAGAGCAAAGAGAAAAATCTATCACACCATAGAATAAATAAAGTGTTCAGTTCGAAATTTCCTGATGATTTCCCGGATCGGAAAACACCTAATGAAAACCAGAGAGTAGAATATTTAAAGCGTTGGGATAACAGCAGCAAATATAAGATTAGTCCGACTTTTATAAATGGAAATTATCTTAAAATAGACAAAAAAATTGAAAGACTGTATTTGATATTCAAATATATAATACGAAATTACATACGATTTTATATACGTACAACAGACAGAAATATCTATAGTATTTTACACATAAAAATATATTCTCATAAACAGACAAACATAAAAGTAAATACACAGAAAATATTAATAAAAAAATTGTTATTCTGAATAAAGGCAGTCATGTCTCCCCACACTTTCCTTTTTTTATTATCTGTGATTTGTTGTGACATCTTTAAAAATATAGTGAAACGATTTGCAATTGTCATGGACTAAAATTTAAAGTTGTTTCTCCAATTCCAGATCTGCGCTTATAATTATGCATGTAATTAAAAACTCAGACTGGTAGAGAAATTATTCATAAATATGAATATATAAGCAGACATAGAATTTGGAAAATGTACACCCTTGTGCAAATGAATTGAAACAAAACGAATAATTCCGTTATAATTTACGTTTTTGTATTTTTCCAATGAAATATGACCCAGTGTACATGTCACTACATCGTATATCCATTCCACGAAGTTCTTCCTTACAAATTGACCAGAGATTCTCGAATGGATTTAAATCAGGTGAGTTTACGTGCCAGTCTATTGTACATTGATTTTCTCACTGTCAAGTCTTGCCAGTGTGTTCGTACAGCGTTAAAATTTTCGTACGCTTCCTTGGAGTAACGTCCATCGTAAACAATGGCCATAGGACAAATAATTCCCTTCTCAAAGTTCTCAAGGTCACATGGCACAGTGGATGAAGGCGTTCGTTAGATCCAGTGACAGGATCCGAAGAGTTGTGAGTTCAATACCTGGTTAAGGCGATAGCGAACTTGGAGAGGGGAATTAACAGGAGATAACTGTTAAGTGACATCCATTAGACATGGCACGTGGAACTAGAAAAGACAACCCCAGCGAGCGAAATAAAGGGTTCAATTCGACAGCTGAAGAAGGCTACAACGTCCGAGACGTTCTGAAAATTATGGCAACAAAGATGAGTATGATAGTCTGGACTATGTAAATGGTGAAGTAAAGCAATTGTTTCATTTAATTTGCACAAGGTTGTATCCATACGCATACGAACATATAAATAAATAAGACAGTACACCGGTAGTTTAATGCCGAACATAACATTAATAATTTTTTTAAAAATAACTAGAGAAAAAAGTTAAATTAGTTTGCATGTTGATCTAAAGGTAATCTTCCTATTTCTTGCAATTGATGTTTAGTCATTTCTTCTCGCTTTTCTTTTATTGATGCACTAACATCTATGGGAATTCTTTGAAGAATTTTAGTTTTATTTCTTTGTGTCTACTTTCAACACAGAGCCATTTTCATATCTTATTTTAAACTTTCGATTGTTCACTTGTTCAGACCACCATTAAAATGAATACCGATTGAGTCAGTTAAGAGATTGTCCAACAACGATTTTTTCTGTTCTTTTGTTTAACTTTTTGGAAGACATCTTTCTTTATGCCAATGTACCTTCGGATTTCAGCGTTGCACTTTCCGTTTTCTGTTAAAAAACTTCCCAGATATTTAAATTAGTATCTTTCGATACATGACTGATGAGGCAGATTTATTCCCGCAGTAGTTTGGCAATTCTTTTAGTTTTATTTCTGCAGGAGATATATCTTATGTTAAGATTGTGACCAACCAACGCAACCCGGTCTGTCCTGCTATTTACCCATAGCTGGGGAAGGGGAAGAAGAATATTCATACCTTCCAGATGTTATTAGCACCTAAGTGAACGGAATTGATTAGACTGTAATTCGATTTCGGCTCCCCGATTCCTCATTCCGAGACGCTATCCATTAGTCCACCATGCCTCCTCAATGAATCCCGGTAGGACATATAATTCTTTGAGAATAATTTCATTGAATAGATTGAATAACCCGGTGAGAAGACATATCCTTGCTTGATTCCCTTTTTATTGTTGCATATTTACTGACTTTTTTCATTTTCTATTCGGATGCAGGCGGTTGGCTGCCAGCATACGTTCTGGATTATTTTAATATCCGTCCCAATTATATCAGTGTTATCTAGCAGGTCCAACAGATCTTAGTGACGTAGTTTATCAAATGCTTTTGCATAATCTATAAAACCCCTTTTTGCATTTCTATTTCTCTATATGATATCGTTCTAAGCATAGATATCGTATTTCCACTTCCGGTGTCTGTATTGAACCGTACTGTTATTTCTCTCCTTCCGGTCTGATTCTCCTGCCCAGTCTCTTTATCAGAATTCGGATGATAAGTTTTGTGTCGTAGCTCATTAGCTGATTGTCCGATGAAATTCACATTCGTTTGCAACTGGCTTCTTAGGCAGTGATATAAAATTGGATCTACTTAGTTCTTCTGGTATATCACCAAGATATATCTCATTTATTATTTCTATAATCTTGTCATTAGCGAAATTATCTAAGTCCGTCAGCATCTCTATTACACTTCCGGCTGCTACTGTTGTTTTGTTTCTTTTCAATATGGACCTTGGCTCCCATAATTCATATCTCGATTCATTCCCGTCAAAATATAATCGTGATCTGAGCTCATAACCAATGTTAGACATTTTGACGGTCGTCTTCGAGTATAGAATCCAGAGGTTAGCAGTGAATATTTCGGAGCAAAGTAGCAGAGCGTAGTACTTCCTTCTGTCATCTTCGCCTGACAAGTTGGCACTGGTCATTCCGGTAGGGTAAACAAAAATGGCCGTCTTTATACACGACGGATACAATGTTCTGCGGCTCCTGATTGGTTAACGTTCTATTGGTAGACCATAAAGGGAGTTAAGTCATTTTGACTCGCTCACTAATCATAGTATACCCAAAAAACTGTAACAGATTTCACTTCAGATTTGATATTTCAGGTCCTTCAATATTTCTGTGTCTTGCAAGTTGTCATCTTTCATCGTGGAAGAGTACTCCGAATTATTCGTTTCATCTCTGAAGTATTTTTTCTTTCTCTAATATCAGTAATCCATCTTTAGATTTTAGGCATCCTGTTGACGAACACGGTTTTTTTAGCTCTCGAATTTTTTATGCATATTTGATTTACCTTTAATAATAATTTATTCTATTCCAGCAAACTTTTCTTTGATTCATGCCTGTGAAACAGCTAATATTTTTTCCTATTTTTTGTGCATTTCCTATATTATGTGCAGTTGTATCTTTGTCTCCATTTCATCATATCATTCATTCCTTTTTTTTTCTCTAGTTGTTGCAACCTGGGGAATGTTACTGAATAGAATAATCACACGAATGTTATTAATGAATGATAATACTTAGGACAAGAACGACACATATAAGATAGACCAGCGGCTCTTAGAAATAATAGTCAACTGCTAGAAGTGAGTAAAGCTAATTCCACAATGAAGCTCTTCCTGCAGGATATCTACAAACCGCCCCACGAATTTAATGTGGCGTATCCGAGCCCGTAGCCTCGGCCAAAAATTATCCGTAGACCGTTTTAAACGGGGTCGAGTAAATGTTTCAGCGAGACGAGACTCTACCCTTCGACATAGCCACAAACACTGACCCAGACATACCAAAAATATTCCTAACACCAAAACAACGAATTCTTACTTACCTTTCTTACTACATCCACCATAATACCACTTTGTCTCTATGAAAATCCTAAATATACCCAATATGTACAATTCATTGTCTTTGTAGTGGGAAATAACACAATTTAAAAACAATCTCCAATTAATATTTACAATATGAATACAAATTATTTACATGAAACTAAACAAAATAATGTTAGTAATCCCCCCCCAAAAAAATCCTTAAATGTGGCAGAAACATCAGTTAACTCGGCGAAATCAATGCGGGACTATAATAATATAAAAACATTCATTCATCCCAAGCACTCACACTGAAACGCACTCATTCAGAGACAACAACAAATACGAAAAACTCATACGCGCAAACGAAAGGCGTCCCGCATCCACCAGAGAACTAACATCACTGATCATCTAGCGAGGGAAGAGATGGGGAAATAAACTAAAGAAAAAGAGGGACAAAAATATACGCCCTAGCTAAGTTAACTGGAAAAAAAGGAAACTAAAGATTCAAAAACAAAAGCTACACTATCCTAATTTCTGGATGTGTTGCCAAAATTCAACCCTGGAAGAACAATATGCAGATGCTTAACCGACATCAAAATGCCACTCTAGGCCAGCCCCTTTTACTCGACACAAACGCGCAAGTTTCCCCCACCTTTTGCCAAATTCTGATGATGTGTCGCCGTTTTTCCGCTATAATCTTGGCTTTTAAGCTGATGCTTAAAGAACAAGATCAGTTGGGAAAAAGTGAACTTCTCGCCTTCATAGTATTCCGTCTAACGTGTCGTCCAAATCACGACTCTCATAACATCTAGTAAGCACAAGAGCACATAATGTTCAGCCTTCGTCCTCGGCAGAGCCACATTGCTACAAACAGAACTGGCCTCAAGGACAAAGAACTTTCCAAGCAGTATGCGGACCATGAGGCCTTCAAACTTGCACAACGGCGTGAACCAAGGTCTCGACTTCCTCACTACAGCGTCGGAAGTTTGGAGATCTCGCCAAGCCCGCTGAACGAAGATTTTTGGCGATCCAGAGGGCCCCACGAATCATCTGCCAGCTGAGTGTTGCCGCACCTTGATTAAGGCATTTCAACCCAAGGCTATATTACGCGAGTCTCCTGCTTCGTAAGACCAAGCTCGTCAATCAGATCATCACGAACGAACCCCCTAATTAACACTTGATATAATGCCGTACGCGACAACGCCTGGACGTAAGAGAGGCCATCTGACGCCCATAAGAGGTGTTTTAGAGCAAGATGACATTCGCGAGAGAAAAAGAATTCAGCTTGGGGTAAACTTCTCAGAGATGGGAAGTTCTTACGCGCGTCTTCCTTCCAGAAGACGCTCTCCTCATCCGATTCGTGACACATTCGGTCTTGGAAGGTGATGCGAAGCATATATTGACGAATCTCAATGATAGGCATAACCAGATCGCCTTCAGATGGACGAAAGCAACAGATATCCTGCGATACCATAGCGGACTTGCCTCTCCACAAGAAAAATAACAAGAACTTATAACATTAGTGTAGCATACGGAAGTGGAAGTACAGAGAGTAGGTAAATGAGAATCGGCTAGATGTGTGAAACATACTTTCGCCCTCCCGTTCAAGGAAAATTCCACCAATACCACAGATTAACTGCGATCTCGGCCTTTCCTTATACCTCCGACCAATTCATATCCAGCTGGAGAACAGAACCGAGCTCCCTGTTGAAAAGTTACTGAAAGTAATCCCGAAGAGCATCGCATATGTCCACGTTTGTAGTCACGTTCCGGCAATGTGACGCACGCGATATGTCGCCAAGACGCGCTCCGATTCTTCTCTGTGCGCAATTCATCGGTCATATTTTTTAACCTAGCCCTAACTACAAGAGCTTGATCCTTCTTGATAAGCAAGGAGGACAACTCTGACTTAACTAAGGCTATTTTCTCACTATCTCGGGATTTAACTGCATGATCGATTTTTTGCTCACAAGCTGTTCGCTAATCTATCTAGATTGAGTCGACGACAAAAATCAGCAGTAAACATTCTAATTTTTAATTTTAATCTATCCCACCAGCCATTCCTTACAACCGCCCCGTCAATTCCCTCTGTATCATTAATAGCAGCTGGTCCCAGAAATCTTGCTACCAAATAATGAGCAGTTTAATTTCCAGCCAACCTAACCTTAGGATTATCTACAGCCTATATCAATTCTCTTAACTAAGACTCGGTCGAGGTAGCTAGAAAGCAGCCCTGCAGCCGAGCCCCCACTATTTGTGCAAGTCCAAACTACCTCTAGAGTGTGCTCATTCCTGTACTTATCGACAAGATAAACTTGTCTATAAGGTTCCGAAATGGTTTCACATCTCGATTTTCAGTATTCGAATTTGGTGAGTGGAAAAGCCTTATGCTTTATGGTAACATCCAGCCTTATGCTTTATGGTAACATCCAGAACGCAAAGCCTGCCCGCAGGATATGCGAAGATAACATTACACACAGCCTTCAAAGAATTGCTCACTAACCAAGATACACCTCTCGAGCGATCATCAAAGCATTCTGAATAGAGGGAGAACCCTCTAGACGGAATGCTCTCATGGTCATGAGTAGAAAACCGGGTCTCCTACACACAACAAATATTCACCCCTATGCGCTGAAGGTCACGAGAGAGCCTCGCCCTGCGAGACTCTGACCTCAGGTCTCGGACATTTGTACTTGCTAACCAGAGCCATAGTGAAAACTGATAAGGTTTGCTCTCCTGGAGTGAACATGGCCGGTTAGGACACCGACGGCCTCTCCCATGAAACAAGAACCATCAGGAGCCACACCACCTATGTCCAGCGGGAAAGTTAGCTTAAGGGGTCTATGCAGTGATGGGTGAACGAAAAGCGGCAGCCTCCGTGATCAGAGTTGATTTAGTTTCTCCTTGTTTTCGTTATCAAAGTGATCTAACAGCGGATAAATATCAAAAGCGTTGTTAGCTTCCCATAACATGGCGCAGATGTTTTCTGAGACATGTGCTGCTCTTACAACAGTTAATATTCTTTAAGCCAGAGGAAAATGTTTGGAATCTTCAATGTCCAAATTGTTTTTTTTTTTTTTTTTCATGTTCAAAAGTATTTTCAGGTCTTTTGCTTTCTGGGATAGGGAAAATGATTGGTATTTTTTTCACCCGACCTACATCTTCCCCCTATTGAAAAGTAATTCATGTCTTACTTTTTTTTTTCTTTGATGGATTCAGCAGAGTCTGATGAAGGGTTGCGTTGGCTCTTTTGAGTTTCAGTTTTTATTGGTGTTTTAACAGACGATGGATTGGACGTTTTGGACGGAGTGGGGTTTTAAGGGGGAAGGAGAATTTTTTCAGTGGAGTCAATTTGGAAGGTGTCAGGGTTATTGTTTGCAAATCTAAGGGAATAGCCATAGGGGCTGTTTAGAGGATGGAGACGATGGAGCTGATGTAGATTGTTTTATAATTCATTGAGGATGGTATTTTAAGGATTCCTTTAACTTTCCTAATTTATCCTTTTTCCCGAAAGAGGGATCGTATCTAGAGCTGCAGTTGACGCAGTTTGTCCGAGTAGGTGTACGAAGAGTCGTCCTTTGAACTGGTAAAAGGAGTCGTGCTGTGCGTGTCTTTAGCCGTAGGGACATCAGGGGAACGAGCTTCTCTTTGACCTTAATAACGACCTGCCATTCCCCGTTCCTTCTCCGCAAACACAGAATCGGCGTGCAAATGCTTTTCATGGAATGGGTATTGAGAGACACAGGTCCTGATCGCTGGCATGCCCATTACAGGCAAAACGGATGTAACAGACTCGGTCGCTGGGGGATTTAGGTCGACAGGGGCCAGAATCCAAGAGGCCTTCTTCTCTGTGCAGGAAGAGAACAGGTGACCAGTCTGTCCACACTTCCATCATGTCGGTCTACGCCCGGTGACTATAAGTGGTATATTCCGGCCCGCTACATCCAGACAGTTGCGGCTGTAGATGAAGGCTTTCCGGCCTATCATGATTTACTCTATCCCCTAGTTAAATCGTCAGAGAAATCACTGAGTATCTGACCAAATTGACACAGATAAGCGGCCAAGTGCTCCCCGACGATCTGAGGAAGAACATCAAATACTGGTATATGGGGCCTCCGCTTGCCTTCAGCATTAGCATTACTTCCCACATGAAAAATCCCTTACCTTTGATCACCCACTAGGGTTTGTTCCCCTGAGAAATTAGGGATTTCATTACGTTGCCTTTCGTGGGGAACGCTTTCCCACCAGAATGATTAACGCAATTCTTTTTTCAACTCTCTTTAATTCCTCGGGATTAACCAAAATCCCGTCTGCTGTCACCATATGTGCATAACTTTCGGCTTTCTCGAGGAGCTCCGTGGTGTTGATTGAACACTTTGGTGGGGACGTCCAGCAGGAGTGCGTCTCTCCGACCACTACATTTTCGTATTTAGTTTTTCATCTTCCACTTCGTTTGTCGGGTTTGGTTTATTTTGGTCACTTTTGGCTTCCATAGTTTCGTCAGATTTCATCAGGTTGCTAGTATTTTGGGACTTTCCAGCTACCACACTCTCAATGGAAATATTCATATCGGCAACAACTTCTTGTTGTTGGGTTTTTTCCTCGTTGACAGATTTCTCCAAAAACATCCTCCTGTTTATTCTCCTGTTCCTTATCGAGTGGATCTTTCTTTTTCCTTTCGGACAAAAAAGATTTTCACGCATCATTTTGAAAAGTGTGGGGAGTATTTTTTTTATTTAAACAGAACTAAAAAACAGTAAAACTTTTCAGACAAATTCAGAACTTGACAGGAAAAAACGTGAACAATTGGTCACAAACAAATAACAATGAAAAATATATACGAAATTAGTTCAGAAAATAACAGTTTCAACAAAAACAACTTGTTCTACGAACGAAGATCCGAAAGAAATTACCCAAAAGGTTTTTAAAAAAAAGTTCACCAATGAACGAAACACGAAAATAAACTAAAAAAAAAACAAAAACAAAACAGAGCGATTTAACTAAATAAACATAAAAAATTAGAACAAATAAGAAAACAGAAGAATTAAACAATTAAAACACAAAAAGCTTAGCGGATATTTAAAAGAAAAAACACGTAATAAATAAAGAAAAATAATTAAGTGGGACGACAACAAAAAATTTAACACTTAGAAAAATTAAGCCGATATACTCTGGAAGGGGGATGTTGAAAATCAAAAGAAACGGAAAAATTACTTTAAAAGGAGATTTAAAAGTAAAAATCAAAAACTAATAGTAGAAGAATAAATACAACATAAAAGGAAAAATAAAAAATGGGAAAGTAATAAATTGAAAAAGAAAAGTAAAAGAAAAAAAATCAAAAAAACTTTTTCAAATAACATTCAGTAAAAGAAAACGTAAAAATGTAAAATAAATCAGACCTTAAGTAAAACGGATTTTGTAGAACAAAAACGAATTTCCTAGCGTGGCAGTAAATAAATATATATATATATATATATATATATATATATATATATATATATATACTGCGTGTAACAGCAAAATTGTCCTGTTGCTAGATGAAGTTCTGAACCTTTAAATGAGTAAAGATATCTTACGAGAATTCTTTGTGATTTGAACACTATTTATCTACCTTGAGCAATAAGAATGTCTATTTACTCTCAAGTCTTAACAGAAGCAAAACAAAAATCACATAATTATATATATATATATATATATATATATATATATATATATATATATATATATATAGATATGTGTGTGTGTGTGTGTGTGTGTGTGTGTTTTATATTATCCCTTAAACTTTATTTTTGTGCTTACCCATACTTGAGTTGAAGCTCCGTTTATATATTAAGCAATATATTTATTTATTTTCGTCTACCAGCCTGAATATTCAACAAATGTTTTTAATGAAATAAAATGGGCACACATGATACAGTATATGCCTACTCAGGAACAATGAATATTCTGGTGAAAATTTCATCGTATTAAAATTTCAACATACAGACAAAAACAATAACGTTAACATCTTCCACGAAATCCTAATACATGTTAAGTACATGAATGACGAATTTTCTCTTAAAAATATGATAAAGAAATACACTGCCCCAGTCAACGTGAACAAGAAAATGAAATTATCTTTTACAAAAAAATTTAAACTGCTAAATTTATCATCGATATTAACATCACAGCTGCTAAATCAAAACTAAGAAAAACTGACATTATTTACGAGTCCAAATGCCCCTTAAGTATTTGTGCTCCTGATCAAACCAAACTCATATATAATTACTTTCGTCAAACTACTACATGCCTATCTAGACAATTCACGTTACACGTACATGACCATAGCTTAATTAAGACTTTAATTAAAACACACACTAAAACCCTAAAAATTTTATCCGAATCATACTAGTAGAAATACAAATATAATAACCTCATCCACATGTAAAAACATTTAAAAATAATAGAAGATAAAACCAACACAGAATAATATTAACTTCCAACAAGACCATAATGTTTGACAAATAAAACATTCCCATAACTTCAGACACATACATAATTAACCACAAATTCAGTTAAAATTAAAAAATAAAAAAAAAATATTGCCCTTGATAATGGCTAAAATTTTAAACGAAAGCGCAGGGATATGCTGAATTTTTGGACAGTTTTGGCAAATACGAATTTATATAATCTATTGTTACTGGTGGCATGCTCCAATGCACGGCAGAGAGTTAGGGTTAGTGATCAGGCGCGCAACACCTCCCCATAGCTAGCTTCGATTCTCAGACATATCTTGTAGTAACAAGGAAGTGGTCATATGTTTATTTTCTACCTACTGAGGTGTAACTGCGGTCAGTTCATTAACGAGAGTTCAAATTGCCACCAATCAATGCAAGTTAACCGGTTAGTAAATTGTTATAATCAGATCGGCATAACCAAAATTTACAATGTGAACACAGCCAACAACATCATGATGCAGCTATCAGCATCCACGGTACCTTGTTGACAACTATGATTCATAACTTAATGTTTTCTGTTTTCTAGTTTTTTGTCCATAATGATTCGACTGTTCTCAAAATCTCTAAGATTGTTCTATTTGACCATAATTCATCGCATCAAAATGAAGACAACGATATGCGGTAATAACAAGATGTTTTAGATTAGGAAGTCTAAATGAAGCGTACTGTTACTTTTGGTCCTATATATTGTATTCTTGTTATGATTATAATGTTACTGTATTGAAAAAATTCTGAAAGAATTAAGTGTATTTATTCAAGACCGATTTAAGATTAAAAACAGCAGATATTATATATATATATATATATATATATATATATATATATATATATATATATATATATATGTACTGCTAAATATTACAAATATTAAAGTAATATAAAAAAATAGGGCATGATAATAATGATAATATATGAAAAGATTTTTTAACTTTTAAATATCACTTTGTATCGCGATATCTAAGTTTCTTGGTAAAATTTCCAGTCTTCAAGGGTTGTGTTTTTAAACGTACTTTCCAAATTTTTTCAATTTTTTCACTTTGTTCCGCGTTTTTTCAAAAAGTGTAAACAAATTCAAAATTTAATGAACACACGCTTGCAAAAGAATGTTAAATTCATGAATACTACAAAACGTAGTAGAAAAACTTGCGGAACAAAGTGAAAAAATTGAAAAAAATGAAAAACGACAACCCCGAGGACTGGAAATTTTATCAAGAAACATCGATGTCGGGATAAAAATTATATTTAAAAGTTAAGTAATCTTTTATATATATATATATATATATATATATATATATATATATATATATATAATGAAAGAAGACCAAATTAGTTGATGGAACAAACGGAAAATTGCACAAACCCGTAAAAAGATAGTGATAAATTAATATAGAGAAAAAAGAAAAGGCTAAAGGCAAATGTGCCTATCTACCTATCTACTCAGCAGAGTACTCGAATCCTAGATCGTCTAGACAGATCAAAAAACGCTTTACATCATAATTTATATATATATATATATATATATATATATATATATATATATATATATATATATATTACTTAACTGTAAATATCAATTTTTGATTTTCTTTCCCTGACTTCGAAGTTTCTTGGAATTATTCAATCTTCAAGTCTTCCGTTGTTTGAACAAACTTATTTACAATTTATTTCGCGTGGATGCTCTACTTAACAAACGTAACAAGCAAACTGTTTTCATACTTTCTCTGATTTGGCAAAAGAAGATGTTTGTACATACCCACGGAATGTTTACCAATGTTTGTGGAAAAGTGCATTTGTTGGAAGCACAGTAGTTTGATTGTTCAATATTATTAATGATACTTCTAATGAGAACGTAGATAACAGTCATTGGGACAGTCTCTACACTCTCATGCACTGAATTAGGGTAAAACCAACAAGAATGATCTCATTTTATTAAGCAATAGAACCACTACTTTGAAAATCTGAAAGACTTCGGGCGGAGCCTGCAGTTTTATACAACATCTTGGCTACTCAAAGCACTTTGTACAGGGTGTAACCGGAATGCAAGAGGTTAAGTGTTGACCACGAACTTCTGCCGCTGCACAAGATGGACGACATAGAGTGAACATCAAGAACTCTATTAGATCTGGGTTCATTGCTGAGCATGAGATCAAAAGATGGATGGAGTGATGCCATCCAAACTCACAAAGACAACCACATCACACTCAGCAAGGAAAATGGTGACTATTGTGCTTTAGATGAAGAGGTGAATCATGCTGTAGAAATTTATATCTTATACCTGTCCTATCAAATTTGACTGCTATATGAGCCTATTGTTTGAAGATAATATACATCTATTTTCAACATAAAAGTGTAAGGCTTGTTTTCGTTAAATGTCATGGCACTTCAGATTATAAACGAAAAATACCCTCCGAATCTTCCTTTTTTTAATATGTTTGAATTGTCATGATATCCACGGAAAATTAATTGGACGGTTTATCTTTGCATTCTCTATGGTTTTGTATTCTAATTATTATTTCCTTATAACTGACTGCCAATCAAGTGACAACAGCCCGGTTTTCCTTGCTGTTTAACTCATAGATAGAAAGAGAAGATATAGAGTTATTCCTCTCTGGATAAAATTAATGCCACATTGTACGTAATAAACATTGTGAAAATTTTAACTCGACACGTGGATTCTAATTTCTGTGACAATAAACGTTACGCTTCCCTCGAAACGTCACATTAAATTAAAGAATGGGCAAGAAAAATTGAGCCTAGCTGGACAAACTTGACTCATCCATCTGAAAATGATAATCTTGCATACTTCAGATCAGAGATAAGAACAAAGAGGAGAGCAGTTTGCTAATGATAACAAATGAATATGAATAATGAGGAAATTCGAATATGGTTTCAAAAGTAGTTCAGAAGTTTCTGTGCTGAATAAATAATATATTATAATATAATAATATATAATAAACACATTAAGTAAACAATAAACAAATTACTAAACTACGAATGAACACAAACACAAGTAAATTTAATAAAGATAAGCAACAATATATGATTAAGTAATGAATAATAAATAATGATTAAAAGTTAACAATCACCACTATAAAATAACTATAAATAAAGACATTCGGATCCACAATTATATCCACTCAAAAGCCTGTAGAAAAATTTAGAAAACTGCTACCGCCCATTCAATAATCGTGAAAATAATGCAAGAGACATTAAAAGTGATAAGCCCCATAAACAAGTATATATAAATGGTTAACCATTATATAGTCTTGTAATGGATAATGGTTCAGAATTGTTAATCGGAGAACTGAGTTCAGATTCTAGTTAAGTTCGTTATAAACACTTACGTGAAATTACCCTTGAAAAATGTAAAGATCCCACAATTATGGGATAGTAAGTGAGAAGTGTATCACCCAAACAATTATTATCATTATTAGCTTCCCGCAGCCTCAACAAAAAAAAGTTTCATTAAAAAATATAGACAAGTGTTGTTTATTTATTTTATGTAAACTCTTTTCATAACGTCTAATATGTTTAATAATATTATAATTGAACGAAGAAAGAAATTCACAATATTGATCCATAGATATTTAATACAATCTAAGCTTTCGGCTTACACAAGCCATTATCAAAGATGTCAATTACAACATATTAAGCAATATACGGACAAGACAGTGATGACAGTCTAATGTTTACATAGATGATCTCTAAGCAACGATAAACATTGCATATAAGACGCCAGAAGCGAAAATCGCACCGCATCTCATGACGTCACACATGACCACACGAGAGTGAATTGTGGAAGTATGAAGTATGGAAAGCCGTTGGCACAAACCAATGACCTCCGTCACCAACTACAGAAATTTAAGGATATTTGTAGAGATTCCATAGTTAATGTTTAATGTATAATGCTACATCTATGGATCAATATGGATCAATATTGTGAATTTCTTTCTTCGTTCTATTATAATGTTATTAAACTTATTAGACGTTATGAAAAGAGTTTACATAAAATAAATAGACAACACTTGCCAATATTATTTAACGAAACGTCTATAAATGAAAAGATGCTGCCTAAATACACACAATATATATATATATATATATATATATATATATATATATATATATATATGCACAAACACATACATACACGTTATACTTAGCATACATGACTTGCTTTTCGTTCCGAAGATGAAGAGTGTCATTTCAGGAATTAATTGTTACATATATGACCAAATCTATTACGATGAATAGTTAGTGAGTTGTTTGTTACGTAATTATATTGTTTTCATTATATTAGTTGATTAGTGTATTATGCTCTCATCTAAACATTAATAATATACATTTCTGTTTCAGATTTAATATGGCTAGTATTATTTTTGTGCGTTGAAGAACATTCTTACTGATTTTAAAGGAGTTTTGATAAATTTTATAGTAAAATTGGATAAATTATCTTTTTTATTATAGTCGTTAGTTCATATCGTATTATATAACACTTAATATTATTCCCGTTATTTTCTTTTATGCTTTATATTTTAACCTTGCCTGTCCGCATTATATATACAATAATGTGGGTATTGGAGGAGTTTCAGTACTTTCAGTCTATTTTCTTCCTAACGTGAATATGATAAGTAAAAAAGTATAGTTATTTCAGATTTTAATGTGTTGCGGGCATGGGAATAAAATTTTGTAAAATCACATGATTGTGTATAGATATAATTAAATCATTTTTTGCGTACAATCTTCGGTAGATGTTTTCTTTGGATAATTATCCATGATGTTTAACATGAAAATACAGTAAAGAATTGTTTTATTTTTCTCTTCCAAAAGTAAATTCATTTGTAACTTCTGTCGGCTTAGTTTATGTCCAAGATCAGGTTATATCATTTAGCAAGTATATATCAATAAAATATGATCGATATATTGTAAAAATGTTGACTATTTAGATTAAATAATTTGGAAATGTGAAATTCTAGGAATCGACATGCTAATATAGAAAAGAGTGATGTTCCCATTGTTAGCACGAATTAATTTCTTTTTATAAATTATTATTAGCGAATATCACCGGTTTGAAATCAGTTGGGAAATCATAATAATTTTGACTATCAACAGGGAAAGATTAGTTTTTGCTTTTATTAAATATTACTTTAGAAAATTGTCGCACTTTTTCACATGAAGTTTGGTGTAGAGTGATTTAATATCTACAATACTAATAAATGTTATTTCATATTTATGTCACTTACTCTGTAGAAAATTGCGCCTGAATATTTAATATGTGAAGTGTTAATTGTTCCGAAAGGGCGATATATTTTACTATTATTTTCCTAAAAAAAAAAAACAAATCCTATATGTAATGTGTCGCATACAGATGCGTGGTTTAGGTGTTTCTGGTAAACCATAAGAACTGGGTAACTTAGGGTAATATTTGGTCAATTCTGACAACATTTCATTCTAATTATAAATCAACTTGCAAGCAACACTGTTGAATTTATTATTTTATTAGAAATTTACTATTATTTATTTTAAATGTGGTTTTATGTTCAACTATTTTCAGAGAAAATTAAATGATTGTTTTAAAGATATTTGGATAGTATTTCCTTTCCGTTAAACAAATCAATCATAAATAACTTATTAGGAGTGGCTCATCTATAGACAAACATAAATTTAAATGATGATCGTGTATGGATCTTCAAGGACTTGATGTAATGTGTAAGCAATGTTAATTGTATTTAATCCTCAACTTTCGCAATGTTGTATATATATATATATATATATATATATATATATATATATATATATATATGTGTGTGTGTGTGTGTGTGTGTGTGTGTGTTATCGCTAAAGAGATTTGTTATTTATTTCTTAATTTGTGCCTGGAAATGTTGCCGGCAATACAATGAATCCTTGTTCAGCTGGAACAGACGTGTCATGGCTATGATGATGACATGAAGATTTACATTGACAAGCCGAGCAGGTACAATTACTTGTCAAAGTTATATATATATATATATATATATATATATATATATATATATATATATATATATATATATATGTATATATATATATATATATATATATATATATATATATATATATTTATATATATATATATATATATATTTGATATATATTGATATATATATATATATATATATATAAAAAAAGAATGAAGAATTTCACCGTTCAAATATATATGTATATATATTGTGTATTTTTCATGCAACAAAAACAGACTATCATTATTGTTTCGTCCGTGTATTGTTTGATATATTGAAATGTAATTGTCATCTTTGGTAATGGCTTATGTAAGCGAAAAGATTAGATAAGATTTAAACATGTATCAATATGGAGATTTCCATTCCTCTTTCAGTGATAATGTTATTAAGCTAATCAGAGAATACGAAAGGAACTTACTTAAAATGAATAGACAATACTTGTCTATATTATTTAAGGAAACATGCATTAATATATATATATATATATATATATATATATATATATATATATATATATATATATATATATAATTTTGTAAAGACTTGTTCTTCTGCTTGGTATTTGTGTCAGGACAGTGCAGGGAAGTCGGAAAAAGTTGAGTGAGTCCTAATGGGGATTACGAGATTAGTGCAGCTAGAAACATTCTCCCTGATCTAAGAAAAGAACTCTAGAATTTGTTGCTTAGGGCTGCAGACACAACACGGAGCCCTACATCAAATGCGGAAGTAGTGATGCCCTGGGTCAACAGGGTGGCTACTAGAAGATCCTGCACCATGTAAAGCAAGCAGGAGAACCCAGTCATGGCTGTCAGACTATTTCTTCGACCAAATCACACCTTATATCTGGCTACCTAACTCCCTAGATTTCAACCCACTTATTATTATGTGTGAGGCCAGAAACCAATAAAACTTCTTGGATCGCCAAAGATGAATTGAAGGTAATGATTATGGTAGCATTAAACAACTTGAAGAAGGAGACCGTCCAGAAGAGTTGCTGGAGATCCCGAATTCGTCTAGAGTCCGTGTTTGAAGTTAATTTTGATTTTATTGAATTAATTTACTCTTTACTATTTCAAGATTTTTTATTTTATTTTGGTAAATGTATCTGTTAAAATGTGATGTCTGTGTTACTTTAATTTTTGCGTAGTTTAAACGGCAATTTATCCCTCGCACATCTATATACATGTTCATATACCTATATATAATTTTCTTAATAGTATATTATTTTAGTTTCAATAGAAATGTTTCACAATTTTTTCGCTTTTGAAGCCTTCTAATAATTTTTTACTTAGCGAAAATTTCATCCAAATCCCCTCTTAAAAGAAACAACTTAAATAAAATTGATTGATTTAAGAACCTTTGCATCTAAAATTTTAACACGTTTTATTCTTTGTTTATTAACATATGGTCTTTAATATTAAATATTTATGGAAAAAAAAACAATATTTTAGGTTTAAATTTTTACCTGTATTCAACGTAAATCATGGCTGATTTAAAATGACTTTATTTCTTGTATTTTTATGTAACAGATGTTGTTTTTAAACTTGGTCCTTCAACCTTGCAAACGCACCAATGAGAATACACATCGGCAAATTTGAAAAAAATACATCAGAGAATATGCAAAAGATGTTAAATAAAACATAAAATATTGCTTAAAATAGAATTAACATGGCATGGTGTTTTCTGCCCCTTACAGGTGTGGCAGGTGAATAATTATTGGAAGACTTCAATTGGCTGAAAATAATTTGAATTATCAAAGGACAAGAGAATAAATTGTACTCTCTGGCATTAAGTATACAATAAAAATGTACATTTTTCATTTCCTTTTTCTTTCCAGATGATAAAATATTCCTTTTTTGTTCATTAGATTTTTTCAATGCGTATCATTGAAAAATGTCTATAAATTTGGATGAAATGCTTTGAAGTAAAACATACAAACAAAACATGTACAACCAAAGGGAGGAGGAAAGGCCAAAAGACTAGAACTATTAGGTTTACAGTAGAAAGAAAGAAAGCAAGATGCAGTGTATGGGCTGGGAAATGAAGAGTAGAAGTGACAATGGAGAAGGAAGGGAATTGAAAGAAGCGATAAAGTACACCAGTTTACTCTTCCAGGAATAGCATATGAACATATATCTGGATGTTCAAATTCTCCCTACAAAGATCAAAGTTGTAAAGGAATCAGGGTTATTTATCTTGGGAAAACATAGATTCGAAGTTATATATCTCTACAGATCAAGATCCTACGTCTTAATGAACATAACTTGCACACAGGTGAAAGCAGCCATCACCCATGAAGAATACTGAACGCCATTAGCTTCCTGAAGTGACGTCTTTTCCGATAAAGACCTGCAGTGTGGTGAGGTCTAGTTTACGTGGATGTATAGCTAGAGTCACACTGTCCTGAGTCCTGCTACAATGTAACGGTTATAAACAGACAGTTTTCAAATTCTTGAGACTAATTCTACTCTGGCTTCTATTACAGACGAAAGGCAGTCTGCTGTAGCTATTTTAGAATGCGCCAATCTTGAAGAGTGCCTGTAGTTGATTTGTTCTTATCTTTTGGAATTTTCATTTGACGACAGGTGATGACCATCGACGTGTCATATTCAATGTGTATAATAATTCCTGAAATGAATATCAAGCTTTTCAAGGCTATCCAGCCTATTGTCCAGCCATACCAAAGTTTTCAAAAGCTGAAACTGTGCATCTCCGTCTCATGGAACTTAATCGCATACTGAGCCATATTGATTAAAGCTCAGATAGTGATATGTGCATATATTACTATTTTACATGTTCTGTATCACTATCAGTTATTTTAGAAAGAAATTATCTCATCTGATCGTCGATGAATTAGTTAGGAAAAAATTGCTAACTAACGTCTGTTTTACATTATTGAGTTCTTTAATGAAGAGGCTTCAAGTGATGAATTCTCGCGTGCTCTCTTCAGGAAATTCTTCTATATCTACTCTTTTATATCTAAATGGGCATTCACTATTAAAATTAATGCGCTTAGTGTTTCTGCTAGAGTTTTTTTTGTATAATGAAGTGGTGAAAATGTTATTACTGAATTCTACGAGAACGTCTAAGAATTGGAGTTTAGCATTTTGACAAAGTGCATACTAAGTTCGTAGGAAAAGTTACGAATGTGGTTTTGAGATTATCAATTTCTTGTTAGTTTTTGTTAAAATAAAAATATCGTCTACACAGCGTACACATAATTAGTGTTTAGTAACTTGTTCAAATATCTTGTTTTCAAAGTGGAACATGTAGTATTTGGAGAAGCATCGGGCGAGAAGATTTGCCTTAAGTTTAGGATTTGGGTGTAGGCATTGTAATTATGGTCGTAGAAAGGTACTTGTGCAGGCATGCAATCATTTTTTGAGATTTGTTATGATTGTTGGAGGTGGAATTAAATTTATACAATAATTTAAGGATTATGTCATAGGTTTGTTGGACCGGGATAATTTTAAACAAATTTTCAACCTCATATGACGATATATATATATATATATATATATATATATATATATATATATATATATATATATATATGACCTCCTCCACCTCGATTTTGACAACCACATTCAGTTTTTATGTTTGTATCGATGTGAAACTTTAGTGTCATTAGTGACCTGCATATTGTGCAACTGGGAGGATCTCGCGACATGGGAATATTTGTTGAGGCGTAAGACAACGGCAGAAATATATATATATATATATATATATATATATATATATATATATAAAAATATAATGAATAAAAAAATATTCTTATTTCGTTTGTATTTATATATTTCGTTTATATCCTCCCTGGATTTAATGTGTGCGTGTGTTTAAGTGTGTGTGCGTGTGTGTGTGCGAAGAAATATAGTTTTAAGTTATGCTATATTTATGGGATAAAGAGCTCAATATCAGAGATAAATATAAATATAGAAGTGAACATTGAAGTCAACACTCAGAGACAAATGACACATTCATGCTAATTGTCTGTCCACCGAAGTTTGTGTTTAGCAAGAAACAGTCTGTCGACTTCAATATTCACTTAATATATATATATATATATATATATATATATATATATATATATATATATATATAGTTTAAAATGATACACAAATATACCCATATATATATATATATATATATATATATATATAATTGAAATTGTCATACTTCCATTTTCATATAAATGTTGCCAATCCGCTTCTTTCTGCAGTATTATGGATGTTTGCGTTGGAAATGTAATACGAGTTATATCGCATTTCTATCAATCCTAAACGAGTGATCAGAAACGTAAATACATCCTAATGTGTTTCAACAAAACGATATGCCGCCACAATACATGAACAATACTATCCGCTCTAGAACCATTTTAGATCACAAGCGTTGCTCTAAGGTCAGATCCCCACGTAACTGGTCACTGAACGTCAAAAGCTAATATGTTTACATAAATACCGCCCACGGCGGACGGAAAGGACATTTACCACAAGAAAAGCAACACTCATAATATGGAAATCTCTTTCCGGTTTTCTGATTTCCCGTGTTCATATCAGCCATTTATATGTTTGTTTTGATATTTTCTGTAAACTTCACTCTAGGTGCTTATATTTACATGACAGAGTATGTATGTTGCGCGCAGTAAAAAGAGTAATTTTGGCTTTAGCTACTTTTTTGTCTAATCAAAAATAATTACACTGTCCCTGTTTAAACTTTATGATTCGAATCTTTCATCTGTATATCTATACATTGCAAAATATTTATATTTATCGAGCTATCTATTCAAGTGAATCTTTAATTGCGACGATATTTACGTAATTACAATTGACAATTGACTCCGATTTTCGAATCATGGTAAAGGAGAGTATTTAAATGAGGGCTTTTGAAACAGACCACACACACACACACACACACACACACACACACACACACACACACACACACACACACACACACACACACACACACACACACACACACACACACACACACACACGCGCGCACATATATATATATATATATATATATATATATATATATATATATATATATATATATTATGGAATGTCTGATGATAGGATACCCAAGATCCTAATGTGCAGCCAGTTAGATCAGGGCTACAGGAATGTAGGACGCCCATGGCTAAGATACAAAGACAAGCTGAAAAGCAACTTGTCAGCAGTTAATATACCACATAACAACATTGAGCGCATAGCTTTGGAGCCGGTACAATGTAGATCAATGTGTTTTAGTGGACTCAGCAATTTTCAATCTGCTTGTCTGAATCATCTTCAAGAAGCGAGAGCAAGATCGAAAAGGTCAAACAATCTAACAGTGATCTCATCTCACAGTCCTCACACTTGCTCCATATGTGGCCTCCTTTGTAAATCACTAGCGGGTCTTAAATGCCACTTAAGATTAACGCATAAACTTTCAGAACTGAATCAATAAGCTAGTAGATTCTCATATGTCGAAACCGATGGGAGATTCCATTATATATATATATATATATATATATATATATATATATATATATATATATATATAACGAAAACCAACTATTTTGGCGTGACCAAATACAAAACGAAGAAAAAATAGGATATAAAATCAATATATATATATATATATATATATATATATATATATATATATAATAGAGCAAATGTTAATTATGTTTCTTAATACTTTGTACATATATATATATATATATATATATATATATATATATATATAAAAAATATAAAGTATTATTAGAAACAATTAATATTTGCTCTATTTTTATATTGACCTCTCTGTATTATATCCTCTATTTAACTTTCTCTCTGTCTCTCTCTGTCTCTGTCGCTGTCTCTCTCTCTCGTTATATATATATATATATACAGAGACAGAAAGAGAGAGAGGGAGAGAGGGAGAGAGATAGAGTGAGAGACAATTGATGGGAGAGAGAGTTGGGTATAAAGACAGAGAGAGAGAGTAAGAGGCGGAGACAGCGACACAGAAACAATGACAAAAACAGAGAGTGAACAAGAAAGTCAATGGTCGCCTCCGAGTTTTTTTTACATTTCAATGTCCCCTTCATAAATACACACAGAGCCACACACGCACACTCATCACATACACGCGCAAACATTTCTTATTAAAGAATTCCAAGCGCTACTTCTGCCACTTAACTTCACCGCAGGTCCGGATTATAGCTTACTAAACAACATTCTCTATCAGGCACTTTTGATTGGGAGTTTGGCTAGACAACCTCCGAGATTAAAAAAAAGAACTCCCACCTGACGGATATAATTTACTGAAGGTTCAATTGCCATCTGGCATAAAATTCGTTAGACTGGGTTCTATAGATATGCATGCAACCAGGGCGATACTGATGAGGGATCGCTAGTCGATAGGCTTTCTTAGTCAACTGCCAGAAGAAAATGGTTCGCTCGATGGACCACGGTGAGTCATCAAGATGGAGAAGGTCGGTTTTGGTTTGTCCCCGAGGAAAATCGTTTCCTCCATTTTCTACTTGGCCAAGACACGCTGCTGAAGAATGAATACGTCTCAGGATTTCAAATCGGATAATGTTGAGGAGACTGTCAGATGCTTACCTATACCAACGATACCACATCTGGTAATGGGGCTGCTGCTTGACACAAACACACACACACACACACACACACACACACACACACACACACACACACACACACACATATATATATATATATATATATATGGAAATGAACGAATGTGATAAGAAAAAGAAAGAATAGTAAATGTTACTCAAACATGTTTCATTGTTATTAAAGCTTCAGCAGTGAATGATAAACGAATACAATTTTTTCTTTATTTTATCATTCTGTCGGTTCCGTATTTGATACATATTTGTTACCAACTTATACATACATACACACACACATATATAAACAGACAAAAATTCATATTTTTCTTTAAAAATGTAACATTTTTTCGGCCAACACCCCAGCAGGTCTGGACGCGTGTTTAAAATAAATCCCTGTTGACCGCTCCTGTAAGACGAGCTGAGAGAACATATGGACCTACCAGTTAGCAACCTACAATTTCATCTCACACATTAATTATAAACTGATGCTGGTGTCTAGCCTTTATTGTGCCATGGGGATTCCGAGCCGGCCACAAATTTTAGTCGTGTAAATTGGTTATTCAATCTCTTCCAAATGATACCTCATCCGTAAACAAGACTGTAAATTACGAACAAAGTATCGGCAGTTTGTGCAATAAACTATCGGAAAATATTTTCCCGTGTCGCGTGATTAGAAGGTGGAAGACCTTTCACACAAAGCAAATGATACGGATACAGGAATTTCTCTTGAATCACCCTCCATGTGGTACCATGTGATGTACATTACGCTAGGACCACTTGACGTGTGTTGATACCTGTATCTGTCTGTAGAATGTATTCATCGCGGTCAATTGTATGAGCGGATCTCTGTCCTCCTCGATATATAGTTTTTGGTGCAGCGGATACTGTTTCAGCAACGCGATAATAAACCGCAGCGAAATTTGGATGCCTCGGCTGCCTTCGGTCTGGAAAAGCAATCTGATGAAGATGTGCAGTCTCCCATACCATTCATGCACACGTATGTAAATATCATATTTGTCAACTCGCGATATGAATATCCTACTATTGATAAACAGAATGCTTTTCAGTTAACTCTCTACAACACACGTTATCCGTTCAAGACAGATTAGCCACAAATATACACGAATGACAAATGTATCCAAGTCTATAAGACAACATAATGCCATCTACCATAAACTTCCTTTAAACTTAATACCTAAAAAAACTAGGGATTTTCGAACATATATTTATATGGACTTTTGTCCTTGTTTTTTTTGTGAGACATCCGCCCACAAATTTTGTAAATGTAGTTCTGATACACACTATATATATATATATATATATATATATATATATATATATATATATATATATATATATATATATATTAAAACATATTTTAAAACATATTTAACACAGAGAGACATATATATATATATATATATATATATATATATATATATATATGTCTCTCTGTGTGTCTTAAATATGTTTTAAAAATAATTGTCAGATTTTGTCCATTTCATTATGGTCATTTGTTTACATTTGGATACGTTTTGAGGAAATATGAATGTGCGTGAGAGATTCATGGAAGATTGTAGTTTAAAAGCAGTAAAATCGACCGTGCTAACGGAACGATCCTCTGTGGCTCAATCAGTTAAGGCACGTCAGGCTATATGACGGTTCTGTATAGGAAACAGGTTCGATTCCTGTCGGCGGACGAATATTTTTTATGAAAATTTCTCGGACATTCAGGCCGGTACATTAATACTGCTTATTTTGAACAGAGCATTTACTTAAATATTTGTATCTATAAAAAGAATGTATAAACATAAAAATATCTTAAAATAATTGTAGGTTTTTTTCCATTTCATAATACATATATATATATATATATATATATATATATGAAACTTTATTTCAATCTTTCATGAGTTTCCATTCTTTAGCTATGATTAATTGATGATGAACATGCTCTTTACGTTTATGATCGATTTCATCACCATGCTTATGCTTGGAGAATAATTATACATTCTTATTGCTCAAAGCAGAGTCCATTAGTGTTATAAAAAACTTGAAGAATTCCACTAAGATATCTTTAATCATTTTTAAGTTAAAACGGTTCAGAACTTAATCTAACAATTGGACAATTTTGCTCGTACACGATTTACAAAATTTTGCATTTCACGTGGTATGTGCTGCGCTAAAAACCTCCAATTATCTAATTTTCTGTAAGTACATGCACACATGCGCGCGCACACACACACGTTTGTGCGTTCACACATGCGCACACATATGTATAATGAAGCATTTTTTAACCGATGATTTTTTTCTAATTTCCCCATTCTTATAATTAAATGTCGTTCGGGCATATTTTACAGTGAAAATCAAATGAAGTGCCCACATATGTCCTTGCTTGAGGTTGTATGTTCAATACGACTGTGAATAGATTTTTTATGCTTACGCAAGCAAAAACATCAATCTGTATTCATATCTTTTTAATTGCTGATATCTTATATATTAGAATGAATAAAAAAAATAATGAACGCAATATTTAAGTTGTATGGTTCATTGGGTCCAGGCTGCATCTCCGACGTTTTCCTTCCGACAGATGCTCAATATTCCACAAGCACACCGGAAACCAGGCGATAAATTTCCGACATTTAATCAACGCAAATACTTTATGATGCTATTAAACCTAGGACCCCTGCTTGGAAATCAACCACAAGAAAGCACTGGTGGCAAATAAATCCTCCCATCTTTTGACATAATCGGCAAAACACGTTGCTTGTTTTCTGTTTAGATTCATTCAAACAGGCTGGTGGTAGTGACAGTCGATTTAAGTATCAAGAGCGGGAAGTGCTAAACGTATCTCTGCAAATCTATAAAATGAACGTATTCATAATCTCATAGCAGGTGATATCAGCGTGATATATAAATTAAGGTGATTAGCTATAAGCAAAATCAAACGTCAGTATCCGTCGTTTTATGTAGTTCCTCCTCGTTGCATAGGGAATTTAAAAATAAAGGATAATAGAAGCCGAATGTTTATAATGAAATCAATATTTAAAATAACTCGATAGAAAAATAAGTAAATATCTATGATGATAAAAACAGAACAAAAAATACGCATGTATATTGTAAGAAAGAATATACTCATGTCATATTCTATTATATAACTATATATTTTCACAACAGAATTGGTAGAAAAACAATTACTTTTATTTGATTTTGGTTTGATTCCGTTTGTTTTATGACATATCAACTCATTTTACAGAAAGATGCTGAACATCCCATGGACCAAAATGCGAGCAATGAATTACTTATTTTAGTATTTTACATCGTAGTAAATGTTCTATGTCATTCCATAAGCATTATCGTTCTTTGAATCATTTTTCGTACTCTTCAGCCGTACCTTAACCCGCAGCTGTCTTTATAGTTTATTTTTATTTAATTTCTATAGATAACGATTTTAATGATCGGCCATCATTTATCACTAAGATTAATATCTGGAAAGTTATTGGGTCATTTAATTAAATTGATGATTGTGAAAACTTTAGAAAAGTGGAAAATAATATTTCAGAATGGGAAGAAGCACGGTCTTGCTGGAATATTCTTATTAGGTATAATTACCAAATGTATCACTCAACAACATCTTTTCAAAAACATATGATAATTCATTGCATTTCTATTGACGTCATCATCAAATTTCAAGGGACATATAATTTTAGTACGCACAGTACTAGCTAAAATTAAAAACAATCTTTCAACTGCTGGCATCTAAATCCTGTTCGGCGAATATTTTCTTGAAGAACACAACATATGACCTAAACATCAACTCCAACCAATATAGCTCTATACTAATGACTACAAACTAATGTTGACATATATATGTTCTCTAAAGTGAACGCGTTTCTTTCTGCTATTTAAATAAAGTCCTAGTTCAATTATGTTTCTCGATTTACACAGTCTTCTTGATTTTACCTCCATTTTCCATTAACAAAAACAGTTCTGCAAATATTATTAAATCCAGATTTCTTGATTCTTAAACTTTTGCTATAAAATCTCGTTTTGTTGCATTCTTAAATTTATAATATTTTTTCCTAATCTCAAAAATGTTTTAATTTGCTTTTTGTTCTTTTTGGAAAATTTGACATACATAAGACAGCTTGAAAGCAAGAAGGAGAGAGGAAAACAAATTATAAAATAGTGAGCTTGTGTAAATGGATGGTCGAACAAGATTTATGAGAGATAATAAATACAAAATTTACTAAGAGCTACCAATGACAGAAAATGAAACAGCTACCATCACCAACGTTCTGAAAAGACACAGCACATAAAAGAGTTGGCTTTCACTTTTATTCGCAACACCAACATTGTGTGCCAAACACTCAATAATTTTATATGATGTTTTATCATTTACGTGGCATGTCGAACTTTATATATCTGAAGGTACAGAAAAATAAATGTAAATTTATTTACTATATTTATGAATAAAACACGTCCAAATAAGCAGATATTATGAGATGAAATGCACATGGTATATTTCTTGCATATTTAAAAATATACAACATAATGTTTACCCAAAATGGTTGCTTAATACAAATATTATAAACTAAAATGTATAAACAAAGAAAAATGCCTCATAATAAAATATCAAAGAAAGGTTACATCTATAGTTAATCTTTATTATTTCAATATATATATATATATATATATATATATAGTAACAAACAAAATTTTGATTTTGTTTATAGATACTTTGTTCAAATATATTCATTTCGTTTTATGCTTTGAAATAGTCCGCAGGGGATGACACGCGTCGGCAAAAACTACATATAGTTTTCCTGTTGTTATTTTTCCTTTATACATATTATCTTTTTCTACAGATTAATTCTGACAATTTGGTACACTCACACACACACACACACACACACACACACACACACACACACATAATCTGTAATAATCCATTGGTAAATAATCCACTTGAATCTTAATAATATAAAATATTAAAACTTGTCCACAAAAAGAGCTCAATGTATACATTCATATCTCTGAGTTGACAAGGGAAATTTTGTGGGCCGCAATAGTTATTCGAATGGGGTAATTTTTATTCCATGTAATATATATATATATATATATATATATATATATATATATATATTTAACTACACAGAAATTAAAATTTTTAAATATACTCTCAGGAACTTTAGCTTTATTTTCTTACTTACGAAGACGCTTATAGAAATGTTTGAAAATTAACAATAAATGTTAACCCTAGTATAACACTATTATAGTTATCTCTCTTATTTTCTGATAATGTCATGTACAGACGCCTATATTGTACACACGTAAAATAAATCAAAATTATTTTTATAATATTGGGTGCTGTTGAATTGTATGGTTATTTCCATTTATGATTAGTAAATGCGCTATTAATATAATTACTATATTACTTGACAGCTAAAAATTAATACAGATCTTTAAAATATTTTATAGTTAATAAGTTACCCTAATTAAAATAAAATAAATAAAAAACAATTCTTGAAAAATTCATTTTTCATCGAATTGTTTACTTTATGACAATAGTGAAGTTAACAAATATATTTTATATATTACAGCAATTAAATTTTTTTCTAATGAAAAAATGTCATTATTTTATTGCATAATTTTATTAAACAAATCATAGCAACTTTTCAGTAATTTGTTTTCCTGTTGGAGCCCAAAACTTAATGATTTAAATTCTCCATGGAATTACCCTTATAACTATTACAAACATTAACTGCTACAAAATTGAATGTCATAGAATTAAATAGAGGATGTGTAAAAGAAATATTTTACAAAGAATTTGTAAGAAAAGAAGAAACATTTTTAATATAGTTTCACTCATTTGTGAATAAGCCCTCAAAGATTCATTAAAATCTGACATTTGATTTTTGCAAAAATTTCTAATAAGTGCGTTTTCCCAGCAAAAATCGTTAAAATGTTCCATATTCATTTACATTACAAACTTGTCACTGGAGAAGCAAGATGTTCTCAATATGTTGAAGGTTCTAAAAATGAATAAAAATATAATTTTTACATGAAAATAATTTTGACCATTCTTCTTGAGAATTTGTTGCATTTTTTTATCACTTAAGCTCATTTTTAACAATTCTTTGGGGATACCTATATATACATATATGTCGGCAATAATCATTGTTAAATAGCGTTATATATTCTTACATATCCTGGATGTAACAGCATAATTGTCCATCCCAAAAATGTTTTATATCTAAAAAAGCACTAGACTAAACGAGTTTCTCTTTCCAGGTTTAAACACCATTTTTCTTAAGAATCTTTGAAAAATCATTTGAGATATTCAGCTACAAGGAGAACAGGTTAAATCGTTTCATATCAGACCCACTGTCTTCCTAAATGAGCAATAGTGAGAGGAAAAGTTCGTTCAGACTTTCAGCAATGGTACCAACATTCATCATCTGGCTTCCATCTACAAAGTCCATTCAAGAATCATTAAGAGAACGGCGAATAAGTTTGAAAAATAGGAAGAGTAGAGAGGAAAATTGCATCACGGGACCACAGCAGGAAGAGGGATCATCATTTCAACTTATTTTTCAATTAAAAAATATCAATTTAGAGAGATCAAAATTGATAATTGATAGAGATCAATTAGAAAACGATCCACCTCAATCCATAAGACTTTTGGCGCATGTGAGAGGAGTTCCAGCAATAACAGTCCAAAGAACAATGAAAAAGGACTTGTAAATGAAATTGTACGTGAAACGTGGGAACTTGTTACTCCAGGACAGAAAGTTAGAAGGTTAGAGAGGGCGAAAATCATCTTCTATAAGTTGGAAAATGATCCTGAATAATATATATATATATATATATATATATATATATATATAATCTAACAATTGTATAATTTTGATGTTACACGTTGGACAATTTTGCTGTTACAGACCGTATATACAAAATTTGGTTCATATATCGTCTGATTATAACAATAATTTCTTATTAAACAATATATATATTTCTGTATATTAATTTTATTTCTCAGTGTATTCAACACATTTCAATACGTCACAGAGATTGAACATCCTCAAAGAGCAATGTATATAGATATGTATATATCATTTTACATTCTTGCAGTTATATTGTGTAACATTGAAGTGGATACACACGGTTATAATATTTATAATTGCAGGGAGTGTCGATAAATTGAAGTTTATGAGTTGGATAATGATATTTTGATATTGTTTACGGCTTAAAACGATATCAATATCTGGTTTGAAACCAACAAGTTGTTCACGATTCTTTGAACTAAGAATATAATTTTCTTTTATTATTACTATAAAAGATCGCTTACAAGCATGCATTCTCTATTTCTTTTCATTCTATTTAATTTTCACACACACTCATTGGCAAACAGATTCATGCAAACATATATATATATATATATATATATATATATATATATATATATATATATATATATATATTTTTTTTTTTTTTTTCAGGCAAGCGTGACCAGCGCAAAAATATTCGACATGGTCTACATCTTGGCGCCAGTGATTTTCCAATGGGAAAATATATAATTTCACTTGCTTAACTTTATTAATAAGAACGCAGGGCTTTATGCGAATCTCTCTCTCTCTCTCTCTCTCTCTCTCTCTCTCTCTCTCTCTCTGTCACACACACACACACGCACACACTCTCTCTCACGCACACACACACGCACACATAATGAGACACACACTCACATACACGACTGGTTACTGAGAAGTTCCTGGCCCGACCAATAAGTGGTGTATAAAGCTAAGCTATATTCATGGTATATGAACTGTTGTGTTTGCTTGTAATGGACAGCATGTAACTCGTTCTGTTATTCCCCCACCTTTCATAGCGACCTTACTTATTCCTCATCGTTGTTATATATATATATATATATATATATATATATATATATATATATATATATATGTATACAGAGAGAGAGATATGGATTCTGGATTTGAATGTTCTACTATTCTTTTTATAATTCAATGTGATTGCATTCTTTGACCTTTCAATATATCTAATATTCTTCCAATTCTTCCTTCCACCTGTTTTTAAATTTATTGAAAACAAAACGATTATAAATTATAATTAAACAAAGAAAAGAAAATAATATCTTAAAAAATACTACAAAATATTCACAGTGATTATACACAAACACCACATACCATCAATGTATAATTTTAACAAACTCTTATTAATATTCTCATTACTGTCATGGTTGCCTGACGTTTATTTATATATTCAATTTGTTTCGAAGTTGTCGGCTCACTTTCATATCAGGGCACATAGAGAAACTGAAATCCTTCCATTTTTGATATGAGATACATTAATAGAAATAATAGTTCAGAATTAATTTAATGTTACAGTCGTAGGACCAAATTTTGTACCATAGTTGATTGTGAAATTTGGATGATACTAACAACCAACTGTTATATTGTTGACCGCAAATCATATTCTATACAGATGGAGAAAGCGCAGAGAAAGATAATTCGCATAAGCCTCAGTGTTTCTTTGTAAATTAAGTTTTGTGGTCAAATCTAATTTTTTTCTTCGGTGAGGTATTTACTGGTCATGTGAAACTGCAATGTATCATGATTTCCTTTCTTCACTCTATTTATCGAATATAAAACAACTAAAATGCTGGCATCTCTTTCTATATTCATGTATTGTTGCTAGTTTAGTATTGTAGTTATCCATATTATTTTCCTTACTCTGTGAGCAACTGTTATTTTTTATTTTCATCTTATCATAGTTATTTATGAGAGATAATGTGTTCGAGAAATTGTTGCTGCTATTGATAAGTAATTAAGAAATTGGTCATACTCACCATTGTCTTATGAAATCAAACATTATTGGGTGCAATATACTTGTGAACTTTTACAAGAATAAACGTGCCTACCAAAATATTAGAGACATCTAACAGTATGTAGTCCCTAATCTATATTATATATTCAGTGGTGAATTGGGTTTAACGTATTGTTTGTCGTGAGAAGAAAAGTTCCCCATCCACAACTTCAATTCTATCCTTTAATTTTCATAAGGAATAAATATTTAAAAAAAAAATAAATATGAAATACAGTGTATAATTACACTTTTATGGAAAAATGTGTTTTCTTAGTAATTACAGTGTACTTGTACAGTACATATCACTGGCAGTTCCACATGGATCCTTGTTTACACGTCTATATTGAGACAATCAAGCTTACTGATCATTACATCACGTCAAGGTGCCCATGATTATTCATATATACCGGATGTAACAGAAAAATTTTCCAAATCGTGTGACAGCAAAATGTCCAATTGTTAGATTAAGTTCTGAACTGTTTTAACTTAGAAATGATTAAAGATATCTTACTGGAATACTTCAAGGTTTCTATAACACTAATGGACTCTGCTTTGAACAATATGCCAAGTTCTGCGATGATGGAATAATGATATGGCCTTAAAGATGGCGAAAGTTTGTGGAACAAAATGGCACACATATGGTTGAAAAAGATCTATGTAGAGATATCTAAATATTGTCTGTATTATTCATTTAAAACTCATTTGTTTCAATGAAATAAAACAGATAGTTCTCGACAGCCGATGCCACCTGTTGTAATGAAGGACTTGTCTTCTTCTGTCACCTATTTGTTCTACTTGCTACGAACAAGCAACTCGAATGATTCTCGTTGATAATGACCATTGGTTGAGGAAAATTATGGTATTATCGGATTTCCGCGAATTCAAGTTGACGTATCACAGTAAACTGGCAGTATTAGAAAGGGTCAAGGGAGAGTAAGGATGGCACTTTAAGCCGACCGAATGGACGTCGCATCTACAGTTTTTTCTCTTGAATAACATCCTCACTGTCTCAAATCTCTTCTTGTTGACTCGCAACTCTATTCCATATGGAATATACGTTCTCTTAAAAACAATATATTTCATTAATTTTTCACTTGATCAGTAGAGCTAACATCTACTGTTTTTTCTTTTCTTCAGTCAAATGTGTCTGCATTGAGAGGGTTTTTTCGGTGGATATGGAGCTGCATTTCTAGCCCTTTATGTAGCGTAAACCATAGTGTCCCGTTGTCTGATTAGGAAACCCTGAGTCTTCAAAAAGTTCAGTTCAAAATGTATGAGAAATTTTGGTGCTATGGAAATCTGGTGAAAAACTGATAAAATGTCTGTCCATAAAGCGCTTACCAAGCAATGGTCAAATATTGTTCCGATCTTCTTTGTGATTTCAAACGCTGTGAGGCAATTTCAAAGTCGCATTCTCCTACCAAATCGATCAGCTCTTCGTGCAGCTGCTGATTTACTTATCTTGCACTTCAGTATGACGTCAATATGGACGTGCTTTAGCGCCAGAATCGGACAGTGCAATCAGAATATCTAAAGTGATAAGCAGCTGCACTTTTCCTATTTTTCTGCAATTGTCTAACGCCATCGATCATGGACAAAAGAAGTAAAATAAGTTACGTATGCATAGCGAACTTGGTTTGTGATAAACGGAGCCAGACGATTGAGCAGGGGAAGCTAAGAGCGGATTAGTGCCACTAACTGGTGTTTTTTTTAGTGGGGAGGGGTGGAAGTAGTTCTTTTAAATGCGGCACACGGACGTATTACGTATGAACATTTCTGTTTAACACCGCTAGATAGCAACAGGCGCTAGACATTATATTGTGTTTGTTTTATCTTTTAGAAACAGCTTATTTTTCAGGCAAACTTGTTGCATTTTTAGTCAAATTTGATCAGGGGTTTGGTTTAAACACTGTCCAAGTGTGTGTTTCAGAACTTAATATACATTATATAAAATTATTATTTTTTAATTGATACAAAGCAGATAAAATGTTTAAATAGATGTTAAATTTAGGTTAGATTTTGAAATGCTTTAAATTCTAATATATCATTAAGATATTTTTCCAATATTTCGTAGTCCAAATTCCGCGTGGTACTTATTACATATGTGCTAGTATTAAATACGGATATGTAGGTTACCTTTGCTTTGGATGCACATTCACATCATGCAGCATTTTACCTTCATGCTATATGTATTACATCAGAAAGATGTCATTAAGAATATAGATATTCACCTGAACACAAACATAGATCCATTGAATCTACGAGAAACATGTTTCAGTACTGGCGTTGAAAATTTAATTCCCACTTTTTGTTAAACATTCTATGGACTATTTTATGTTGGCGTAATATTTTAACTCTAATTAAGTATTAACTGCACTATTTAAAAAGCAACACATTGCAAGATTATTCTTCAAAAAATATCGTATTGAAGAAAGAACGTGTCAAAATAAAAAAAAAGTTTTTATATCTGTCTATATTTCTCAGATGAGATATTGTAATTATTTACACTATTTACAAGGCTTTATATCAATAAAGCTGAAGACAAAATTCCGAACAATGTAAATAATGTGAAGCTTTAAATCTGATTAAAATGGTTGTGATTAGATGTAATCTCCTTTCTAATGGTTGAAATTCTTGAAAGAAATTTAAAGTTCACTTGTTGGGTTTTGTTTTGTTTAAAGGAAATGAACAATAATTTTTCGTGAATTGAGTTTAAAACAAAAGTGAAACGTCGGTTTATCAATGTCAGAAGATTGTTCTTGTATTTGAATATAATTTCTTGGAAATTGTTCGTTTTATGTAAAAGATGGATGGGGAGAGAGAGAGATGGGGGAAGGAGAGTTTGTATCTATGTTTAATGAATTTATTCCATACATAATATAAAATAGCAATGGAAATCTGCTAGAAGTCGATGGAGAATGCATCGCTCAGAGAATGCCAAAAATATCATATACGGGTTCTGTTAAAAAATTCAAAGACATTTTAAACTTTCAAATTATTTTCAAATTCTATGTCGTCCCATGAGGATCTAAGCAGTCATGGTTCTCCACAGACTGCTTTTCTTTAATATATTTGAATTGCTATGTCATCATGTGGAGTATAGTGGTTTCCTATTAGTAACCTAAATTCCCATGAGTTGTAAGTATTCTGATTGTCTAATAAATATTTATATTTCTGCCTGTAATTATATTCTTATTTTTCCAAACGAATAATCAGTTTTTCAATTCATCTGACAGAACAGCGTCTTCTCCGTTGACAAGTTAGCGCCGACGTAAACAAATAAAGTGACAGTAAATGATAATAAATATCTTCAATAAAAATGAAATGTATTTAGTTGGTAGAGTATAGTTTTAGTTTTATGTTTATATCACTTATTCATGTTTATGTCACTACATACCCGAAGTGATTGCATTTTATATTTACATACCATTAGACAGATAAAAGGGTTAATAGTAGTGGGGAAAATACTTACATATTACAATCATATTATCACTTAAACATAAAATCAACATACAAATTAATTATTATTATTAATAATTGATTTGATTTTTGGCGTTTACACATTTCTTTCCGGGTCCCGCCCAGGGACCTAAGGTTAGAAATGGCATCAAGACACTTTCCACTGGCAAAAAAAAAATTACATAGATAAAGCCCTTCGTAAAGTGTGGGCTGCACTTGTCTGAACAATTTTTTGTATCTCCTTGAGGCATGGACTTCCAGGAATCCCTTCAATTAGTATACTGCAATCTTTTCCAACCAGTCGTAGGGCTCCAACCACAACAGGGATTGTTGATGTTCCCATATGCCACATTTTTGAGATTTCTATTTCAAGGTCCTTGTATTTTGACAGCTTTTTGAATATCTTCAAAGATACATTGCAGTCAGCAGGGACTGACATATTAATAAGGAGGCACGATTTTGTGGTCTTTAATAACAATTTATTATTATTATTATTATTATTATTATTATTATTATTATTATTATTATTATTATTATATATCCTTTGATTTCTGGTGTACATTTCTTTCCTAGTTTTAACCAGAGACCTAAGGTCAGAAATATATCATGACATATTCCACTGAGCATTCAAAAAACAATGATCATGCATATTTTACACAGATAAGAATCCTTGGTAATGTGTGGTCTGCAGTTTTGCGTACAATCTTTTGTATTTCTTTAAGGTTACCAGAAATTTCTTCAACAAGTTTATTGGAATCTTTTCCAACCAATGCAAGGTTTCTAAATACAACTGCAGTTGTTGATGTCCTCATGTGGCACATTTTGGAGATTTTGATTTCAAGGTCCTTGTATTTCGATATTTTTTTGATGATCTTGAAAGATGTCTTAGTCTGCAGGGACTGCCATGTCAATAAGGAAAGCACATTTTGTCTTTGCATTCTCTAATCACGATATTTGGGCTATTAGCTTTGATTGTTCTGTCTGTGTATTGTAAAATTGTTAAAGGTCCTATCACCGTAAACATATTTGAGTGGCGTTCATACCAATCTCTTGCAGTTTCCTTTCCCTAAAAGTTTCAGATTTTTCCAGTGAAGATATTGGCCCACTCCCATATGAAGGGTTTTATGTTCAGTGGGTGCCAATAATGTGAAACCTGAAACAAGATAGTCAATTGTTTCTGGATATTTCTCATAGAATCTACATTTTGGTCTAAAATAATTCTTCAGTATGTGTGCTTGGTAATTTCTAGTCAGCAAGTTTTGGTTCTAGGCAGCAAGAACAAAACCTTTAATTTCAACTTTTAACTATGTACTACGTAGCAACACTGATGGGTACGGGGTTTGTTGACAGCAGAACAGAATATTCCCAGGATCATTTTGCTTATCAGCCATATAAACCTCTCCTGCATCCCTTCTGCTGAAATGGAAGAATGTTGTTTACTTCGAAAAAAGAGTAAGTACGGTTTATTATTATTATTATTATTATTATTATTATTATTATTATTATTATTTTATTTCCTTTGAATTCTGGTGTATACTCATTTCTTTCCAGATCCCGACTTGAGACTAACGTTAGAGATTGCATCAAGACATTTTCCACTGAGCATTTTTGATGGAAAAAAACAAAAACAAAAAAAACTAAGAACACGCATAATTTACATAGATAAAGTCCATCGTAAGGTGTGTATATTCGTATTTTCTTAAGGCATGGGCTACCTGGAATCACTTTCCAATCAATTCAAGGTTTCCAAATACAACTGGAATTGTTGATGTCCTCATGTGCCACATTTTTTTAGATTTCCACTTCAACATCCTTGTATCTTAATAATTTTTTTTTTGAAAATCTTCGAAGATACATTACAATCTGCAATGACTGCCATGTCAATAAGAAGGCAATTTTTTGTGGTCTCTGACCACTGTGTCCGGGCGATTAGCTTTGATTGTTTTGTCTGTGTACATTCTAAGTCCCATAGAACTGTAGCAGGTCCTATTTCTGTAACCGGGTCGGGATGATGTTCATACCAATTTCCTGCAGAATTCTTTTCCGGAAATGTTATAGATTTTCCAATGCAGATACTGTCATGACGAGTTTTATATTCACTGGATACAAATACCGTGTAACCTGATATAAGATGGTCAACTCTTTTTGGATATTTATCACAGAATATAACACAATGCTTCAGTATGTGTGATAGTTAATTTCTAGTCAGCAATCATTAGTTGTGTGCAGCAAGAATAAAACCTTTGTTTACAGCTTTTAACCTTGCACTACGTAACCACTGATAGGTACGGGTTTTGTCAACACCACCTTTTTTTGGTATGCACGGAATATTGACAGTGAAGAGGTTTATCCTGCCATCGTTTCTGTATCTGGTCGATTCCATTTACCTTTACTTTCATTTTAAGGTCTTTGCGGCTGTAGTAGATGTATTATATTTTACTTGCATTTCTTCACCCACTTGAAACTCCATTTGGAACTTATTGGCTTCCTTTATTAAAGTTTCATAATTATTCATGTTCTTTGACACAGATCATCATGCAGCCTTCTGTGGTTTCCATGTATCTTTGAAGCTTGATTGTTGTAGTTTTGTAAAACAGTTCTAGTTGAACTAATCTTCTGCCTGCTTCAGATCTGGGCACATAGAGACGATTAACATCAGCCTTGATATGATGCATGCTGTGGCAAATGAGAAGCTTTCTCGTTTTGACCTCTACTCAATATCAACTATGGTTCAGTTAAGGATGGTGAAACTAGTGCACCACGACGATAGACAAGGAGATTATGGCTGATATTCTATAATTTGAATTAAACCCTGTAATCAATACCAGGAGGCACGGTGGAGTTATGGATAGCGACTCGGATTGAGGAATCAGAGAGCCGAGTTCGAATTCCAGTCGAAACCATTACATTCACTTATGTGCTAATACCATTGGGAAAGGTATGAATCCTCTTCTTCTCCCTTCGGAAGAAAGAGCAAGAGTGATTGGTTTCTATAGCCTTGGATGGCAACTGGTCTACAGCAGAAAGAAATGGCAACCTACTGCGGGAAAAAATCTCTCTCGTCAGTCAAGTATCGAAAGATAAATGACTGACGCCTAACGCCTAAGCGTTTATCGCGCATAACAAATAACTGATTGAATTAATACCAAACTTACGCCCCTGTAGTAATCTTTTCTTACTTTCTCCTTCATTTGGGTATGCTGTAATCCATCTCCTTCACTGACTTCTAGGTATTTATAGGCTTCTTGTTCCACTTCTCTAATCTTTGTGGCAATATTTAGATCTATTTAGTGTGCCTCTGTAATTCTCCCTATCTTGAATGTTATTTTTGCGCATTTATATAATCCAAAATCCATACCTATGTCGTCACTGAAACATTTTATAATATGGAGGAAACCATTCAACTCATTGTCGTCTTTAGCAAAGTTTTTGAATTCATCCATGTAGTGTAAGTGATTGAATAATTTTTTCTTTACTTTGTATCCATAGCTATTATTGTTTAGTTCATGTTTAAGGGGGATTACGGACAGAAAGATTCCTCGTCGGATATTCAGCCGTTTAGATGTGACATTGCCTCTAGTGTGATTTAGGTATAATATGATTTTCCACACTTCAATGTTGTATTTAAGGAAATTTATCATCACCGAGGAGACTTTATACATTTCCAAAGTCTTGATTATCGAGGATTATGGCACACTATCAAAGGCTTTACGGTAATCTATCCATAATCTGCTGAGATTTCTATCCCTTTCCTTGCAATTTCTTGGACTTTTCTTGGATAATTTCGTTTATCAATAGTTGCTCTTTGCAATCACATGAACGTATGTGATGTCGCAGTGGAACAATGTTGTATTTTCGATAAAAGAGAAAGTAGAGTTCGTCAGAAGAGCCGTTATCAATTTATACATAAAATCAACAATTCAGTTCAGTTATAATAATAATAATAATAATTATCATCATTATCATCATCATCATTATTATTATTTTCTTTGATCTTAGTTGTATATTCATTTCATTTTCGGATAGAACCAGAGACTTAAGGCCATAAATATCATCATGACATCTTCCATGGCACATTTAAGTAAATAACTAAATAGATAAATAAATAAAAAGTACACATTATACATGGACAAAACTTTTCTGAGGGTGTGAGCTGTGCTTGTTAGAACAATTCCTTTAATATTATTAATGGCAATTATAATTGTTAAAATATTGTTAAACATTGTCTTTTCTTAAATCGAGCTATACACAACTCATTATTATCATTATTATTAGTAGTAATAGTAGTAATAGTAGTAGTAGTACAAAAAATTCATTATGAAATTCCTCCTGTAGCTCTCCCTATATGTTCCCAGTGTACTTATTTCGAATTTGTCCGTATTCTTTATTTTCGTCTGTCCGAAGCAATAATATTTTACAAATGTTTACATTTTTTGCAATTAGCTACTTTCAGCTGACGTTATGGCTATCGTTACTGCAGATGGAACTGATAATGCGCATTCATAGTACTTTCGCATTTCTCTTTCACACAAATGATTTTGAATTAATTCTTCCGATTATCATGAACGTCGTCTTCTATAGTGGTACACATTTGTTTTCAGGACATATATTGTTTCCTCCATTCCACTTATCAAGTAGACATCGTTTGCATGAGTATGTAGATGGGTATTGCGAAGATGTCAACTAGAGGCTATTCAATCTGTATGTTACCGTAATATCCCAAGCCTTCATGATATAACGATGAGGTTGCTCCCACATGGGATGAGCTAAACATTATCTGACAGGTAATCTTACAACGGTGTTTTATTGAGATTAATACTTTTCATGAAAACTTTTTCTTTCTTACTTGTTTTATGTTTTGTCTTTATTCTGATTCGGAAAGCAAATACTGATAATTCACTTTCTTGCCTGTCATCACAATTATATAAACGATACTAATTTCTAGAACACCCTCAAGAAGTTTATGCAAGTAAATTATCGAAGCATTTCGAAAATAGAGTTCAGCGTATTTGTTAACGACAGATTTACAAAGGCGAGAGAAATTTGTCGCTTTTTTCATCAATTACACTTTACGTTAAAAGAGCATTTTATGTTTTTAAATTATTTACGCATTTTTTACCGTATTCCTGCCATTTAAAATATATAGGGATTATTTTACTATTGCATCCGTCTAAGACTATTACTTTATGGTCTTTAAGTAGATCCCGAAGACAGTTATCTCCTATAAACAAATCGTCGCAAATGAGCTGTTATGGTGATATTAATTATTTTGTTTATTTTTTTCAAAATCAAGTCAGAAGTTTGAAGATGAAAGTTTATGTTTTTCCTATGATTTTTATATGTATTTTTCGGCAGGTTCGAGTTAGGGTTAGAGGCTAGGATTAACGAGAGTTGTTTAAAAGTAAAGAAATCACCATTATTTATAATATAGCAAGTCTGGCTTTTCTAAAAATGTTAAACAGCTGTACGTGTGTGTGTGTTTCTCTTGATCTATGCATGTAATTGTGAAGAAGAAAAAATAGGGGAAGAGAGATTACACAATTATGATTATGCAAAGCCTATTATGTCGATTTTTTTGTGTCTGACAAAATTAGAGAAAGAAGAGAAGACGTGATTTTCATATTTTCATTAGTTTGTTTCTCGTAAAAAAACATATATCAGGAGGATGTGTTGAATATACATATTCAATTTTAAGAAATACGTTTATAGAATAAACGAAGCAAGAGTTGGGATACAGATAGAAGAGAGTATTAAATCAATCGATGCAGCCAAGTATAATCGTAAAAGAGTAATGTCTTAAGCCGAACTCACATAAAATTATCTATCTATCGGCTTAAAACATTTATTTTTGTTGCAATAAAAAGTCTCGCACTCTCTCTCGCCTATGTGTTCTGACTATATCAGTAACTATATATAGGGAGCACAAGATCTACATGGGGGCTTGATTCAGCAATTATTTCGAGATACGTCCCCTGCTGTGCTGGTCGAAGTCTCTGCCTTCGGGCAGAGAGGAACCCAGACGGGGCTATGCCGAAGGGCAGAGTCTCGTATGGGGTGGTAGACAGCTATCCGACTCCGTGTATACGGGGTTTAGGGGAATGTTTTTCCGAGCTTGCGAGCTTGGGTTTGACTCGCATTAAAAAAACGGCCTTGTGCCACATCCTGCCTCGAAGGGAAGTAAGGTGATTATCCTTGCTTCGGCAATTAGTTGGAGATTCGTCTCCGGCTGTGCTGGTCGAAATCTCTACCTTCGTGCAGAGAAGAACACAGACGAAGCTTATACCGGGTAGTACACAGCTACCCGACTCCGATTTTTACGGGGTCTACTGGGAATTTTTGTCCGAGTCTAGGGCTTGGGTTTGCCCCGCATTAAAAAACGGACTTGTGCCACATCTGACCACGTGGGGCGATTGGTAAATATGCTTACTTCGGCAATTAGTTGGAGATACGTTTCCAGCTGTGCTGGTCGAACTCTCTAACTTCGGGCAGAGAGGAACCCAGACGAAGCTATGCCGAAAGGCAGAGTCTCGTCTGGGGTGGTAGACAGCTACTCGACTCCGTGTATACGGAGTCTACGGGGTATTTTTGCATTTGCCCCGCATTAAAAACGGCCTTGTGCAACATCCTGCCTTGTGGGGAGGTAAGGTAAATAACCTTGTTTCGAGAATTTCTAGCCTGCCACCCGATTCCCTGTCTTTCAGTATTGTATTTTCTTTTACAGTAAACGTTTTTTCTTTGATTTACGTATTGTTCCTTTACTCGAATACCATGTTTGTCTGATTGTAACCTCTTTAGGATACAACAATTTTGCAGATAAGTAACTACAAGAAGTGAGGAAGAGACAATAGAAGGTCCTAGGGCACAAAATGAGGGGCTAGGAAAATTTGATACTCACAGGACAGATAGAGGGAAAGAGTTACATACTTGGTGAGCTTGAGTAAATGGATGGCGGAATGTGGCTTAGGAGAAATACCAAGTATAATGTTTATTAAGAGCTGTTAGGGACAAGAAGTTATGAAGAGTGATGGTCGTCTACCTTCCAACGGAAAAAAGCACGTAAAGAAGAATGCTTTAGGATATTTATAGCGCTAAAAATATGCTTATTCATTATTTATTGATTTGCTATTCATATATATTTTTCGTTTTCAAATTTCGACAGACAATAAAATATAAACAAGTTTACTATTAGTCTATATTAATGAGATGAGGTGTTGTAGCATTATATCGTTCGGACTATTGGACTCATCGTTATAGCTATATTCACGTTTCAGCCGTTGTACACCCGGTCTTCTTCAGATGATATTCGTTGGAATTTCGAATCGAAACGTTTATGTAGTTCACAGTGGTAAATTGTTCGAATTACACATGACATGCCTTTTTTTGGACGTCTGAGTTTCAGTTAATTTATTTAGTAATTCAACTCTCCTGTGGTCAGGTATAGATTCTCTTTAATAATTCAACTCTCCTGTCGCCAGGAGACTCACATCTCTTCGGGTTAAGTCACTTTTTGGATTACTTCAACCAAGGCTTTTATTCACAAGGTCATATGAAGAATTAGACAGAGAGAGAGAGAGAGAGAGAGAGATAAAATGATTTCTTTTGTAAACTACCCCTCAGCTCACCTCATCCTAAATATAACAACACACCAGCAAAGTCAAAATTACAACGAACTAACATTATCTATTAGTTCAAATACCCCTTAAGGAACTTTGTTCGTAATCAAATCGAATTCATTATGAATTACATCGGTTGCATGGCTACATGCTTATCTAGACGCCTTACATTACACCTATGTAAACACAGCTCTACTAGAATCCATTTAAACACACACACAAACTTACCAAACTCTATCCGAAGCATACTAGTAGGAAATACAAACATAATAACATCATCCACAAGTAAAAAGATTAATAATAATAAGAAGAAGATTCATAATACTACTAATAATAATAATAAAAACACGGCCACAATGTGCGAACTGTGTTTGGATAATAAAACATCCCTATAACTCTAAAAGCATACACACAACTCATACACACAATTAAATTGAAAAATAAAGTCATCCTTGATAATGCCTAAAAGTATAGACGGAACTGCTCAGAATTACAGAACATTTTGCACAGTTTCTACACACTCTGTGTCCAGAAAAGAAAACGCTTCTTCGAACACAAGAAACATTAAATAAGTTTAATCGTAGTACCTTGGCTGTCATCTTTAATGAAACATATATATATATATATATATATATATATATATATATATATATATATATATATATATATATATATTCAATTGGATATAAAATCAAAGAAATAAAAAATACATCTTAATTTACAATTACATGCATATGTAGATGTACGATGGATTGCCGTTGTGTCATCCTGTATATTCGTTCTTGTATGCAAATAAATAGTTCATTGTTTAAGCCTGTGTCCATTTCCTACAACATCTTTTCACTTGTCCGCCAACAGCTGTCGTGTCTCCACCGATCTTCGCGCTTTTTTATGTCCATATGCCGTTCATAGTAAATGATTCATTCCATGTTCAGGACGGCCATAAATCGGACACTTCCCGACAAAATGCTTCCTTTTTTTCAAATGCTACATCGGCTACTAGAGCTTACAAACAAAATATTGAGACGAGCTTTCTCAATCGAATTCTCGATTCTCATGTAATCTCGTTATGAGTCATGCTGCGGTATCATGCTTTCGCCTTTGAGCAAATACAAAAATATGTTCCTCTTTTGTTCTTTGATGGTACGTGACAAAGCTCCCTCTATTTAAGAAGGCACGGCAGTTTTGTTTAGTTTTATAGTATGTTTCTATGTTTTACCGCCTTATACTATATGCAAATATAAACGTGTGAATAAACCATCGAAAATAAATTTTTATTTCAACTTTTCTTTCCAGTAATTTGACCATCTCATTCAAACCAAAAATCTGATTATGCCTACAAAAAACCGTTTGAATTATTTGATAAAAAAATTTATATAACTTGTTTAACAAATAGCCCAATCATCAGATTCATAGTAGGAATATTAACTACAAACATGCATACAACATAACACACTTCATAATCCATAGCCTAAATTAGTAGTTAAAATACCTTACATATAAGATAACCCTTTATGAAGTCGTCAAAAAAACAAACGTTACGAAAGTTTTTCTTTTTTTTATATGCACAATTCCCTTTCATAATAAAATAAAATAAATAAATAAATCTCCATAGACAAGCAAACTAGACGATGGCCAATACATCTTCCGTTTCATTTTTGACACCCCCTTTCCCCGACTTGACACCTTGAAAGTATCTCTATACCGCTACTTATTATAAACACCCTACACTCGCCTACCCAATTTAGACAATTCACCCTAGCTGTTACCATGGGGATTTTGATTTCAATTTTAAAACAAGTAAATTTCAGATATACGTTATTCCAACAAAATTTCGCTTGAAGATGGAACGGAGCCCATTTTACTTTCAACTCAATTTAATTTAAAGGATTATATTGAAGGTTTCGGCTCTTGTTTTGAAACATGAGACCTCTTATGTAGCGATTTGGAATCATATTTTAAATAAATAATTATATATATATATATATATATATATATATATATATATATATATATATCACACACCCCCACCCACACAGACATATATATATATATATATATATATATATATATATATATATATATATATATATATATATCCCACCCCCACACACACACACACACACAGACACACACACACACACACACACATATATATATATATATATATATATATATATATATATATATATATATATATATATATAGTGAGAGGGATTAACTACGCAAAAAGGAAAATATCACTGACATCTCATTTTAACAGAATTATTTACTAAAATTACACAAAAAACTCGAAATACGAAAGAGTATTTTTATTCCACAAAATCGTCATTGGCTTCAACCATGGCGTCCAAACGACTTCGGAATTACCCGCCTCTTCTCCGGATGTTTTTGTGAACGCTGCCATAATCCTTAACTTCAGTTCATCTTTGGTGTTAAAGGTGTTGGTCTCTCGCTCAACTGCGCCACTCATACAATAATCAAGTCTCGTTGCAGTCTGGGGCCAAATGTAAGGGGTGATATGTTTCCAGAAATTGTCTTACAGTCATGACTCGGTTCTCCTACTTGTGTGACATGGGGCAGATTTCTGGTTACCAGAGCAGCACTACTTCCTCAAGGCACTGGATGTAGGCCTCCCAGTTGAGTCCGACGGATCTAGTCAACAATTTCGAAAGTTCTTTTCTTATCAGAACGATCAGAGTGAGTTTTCTGAGCTGCCGAATATTCGTAATCACTCAGACACACTGAAATGTTTGTATTTGAGTTTCCGACGCGAATGTCAAGCAGCAGAGCATGCCATTTCCAAATTTCTCGCGGAGTGAATTGCGTCGTTGTTTTCTTTTTCTCACAAGCGGTGCACAAATGAACCTACTAAATTGTGCATCCGACAAAATCAAAAACAAGAAACACGCATGCGCGAAACTAAAAATATAAAATGGTGACCATTGACCTACTATATATATATATATATATATATATATATATATATATATATATATATATATATATATATATATATATATATATATTTATATCAAGTGTTAATTTGAAATGCTGTTTTGCAGCTAAAATTGCTGGGTTTTCTATGGTTTGCTTATAAGGAGTCATTTAAAGCAAGCAGGCATTGTGGTAACGCGCTTAATGACGAAGAAAGAGATAGAGCGTTAGTAGAATTAATTTGAAAGAATTTTTGACTTAACTCATGTTGATTTTGGAGATTTGTGGCTATATATGTATAACCAGTCGTCGGAACGAAGTTGAACTCTGTTCTGATGAGTGATTATACATATATATCTACGATACTCAAAATAAACAAGGGTTAAGAGAAAAATTTCATATTAATTTATTATATATATATATATATATATATATATATATATATATATATATATATATATATATGTGTGTGTGTGTGTGTGTGTGTGTGTGTGTGTGTGTGTGTGTGGTCAAGAATTTTTGCCCAAATAGGCAATTATAAATAGAATTGTGTATTTGTCCAGCATTCATTATCAACTTGTATGTTGCAGATGGTGATTGGTAGGTGTGTATTTTAATGAGACCTAATGTATGTAATGTGTATTAAAATGAGACCTAATTGAGCTATGGTCAGAGAGATGTAATGTGAGACTTCTTTTTCAGCATGTTGTAATATTGCTAATATAAATAATTCATAAATAATTATATTTGATATACTACAACATACCTGTATAAAAACGGGAATGCTGCCCAGATATACAATAGCATCATTGATAAATAAAATATAAGAGCCCCATTCAAATATTAAAAAGGATGAAAATAATGGAAGCATTATTTAAAAAAAAAAGAAAATGGCCAAAACTCAGTAATATCAACTATCAACACGGCTAAAATGTACTGATCATGTTTGGAAAAAAATCATGTAACTCGAAATATACATCTATAGATACAGAAGGAACTTATCTCCCTTTGTTAGAGATAAGTCACGTGGGTCGCATGACGACCTCTTCGTGACGTCACTTAATACAGTAACCAAAACTGCTGTCATTTTTCAGTTCGTTGACACCTAACAAATGGTAATGTTTCATTCTTTGAGCTTTGACCAAAGAGCCCAGTGTTATTTTCATTTTTGCGTAATTTGGACGACAATTTATTCATCGAAACCTAGGTGCCGTCATAGATTCGCTAAAAATGAGCATACATGATGATAAAATGTCTTGAACTTAAACAAACAGTCTTAACTTAGAAATTAAGACATAAATCTGAATTAGTTCTAGTTTCTAGAAATTTTGTGTCTTATCGCAAGAGAACAATTCAGCTATGTGTCTTCTTTCTCTGTGAGGCTTAGAACTTTTTGAATGAACCTCGAATTCAAAAGGCTATTGAACAGAATTATGCGTAAGAATAGGGATATTTTATAGATATATGTTTTATCTCATCATGTATTACGAGCAGGGATACCCGGCATAAATAAATATATATAATTAATATAGATATATTACTCAAAATAAATTTTTAAAAAATAAAATTTCACAGTTACTTTCTCACGCACGCGCTAATGTATTGTACGCTCCGTCTTTGTTTACAATTGAAAGCGGCCACTTTGAGATCTAATATGACTCGTTCCGCTAAGCCCACAAATTTTGAAATACATCGCTGACGACTTGGCTGTTTTTTGTTTGTTTGTTTTTTTTCCTACATGAATTATTTTATTTTGCCTGCAGATTTTGTCCGTTCCATCCGAAGTTCGTTAATAAGGGTCCGTTGTTGGGAGGTTTGTCTGTATATGTATTTTGTAGCCGGACACACACACGCTCTGTCTCTCTCTCTCTCTGTCTCTCTCTCTCTCTCACATACACACACACCACACCACACACACGTACGCACACACACACTCGAATATTTGAATAAATAAATATTAAAATTTTTTAAATAATCGTATTTAATATTCTTCTATTAAATTTTGTTATTTTAATATTCATTCTTAAAGCGGCGCTTTTATTCAGTCTAAATGTGAAAATACATTTAAAAAAATAGAAATTTTAAAAATATGTATATGTATAGCGTTTCGAAAGTATCAGCAGAATGAATAAGTAAAAAAAAGGAACGGTAAACATAATGAGGAATAAGAATTATTACCGTTCGTTTTTTTCTTTTTTAATTCCGAGAATTTCGAATGCATTCTAATGCATATTAATTTTAAAATATCTTTATAAATACAAATCATACAAAGATAATTTTTTTTACAAAAATCTGGCTTAGGTGCTAATGAGTCTGTATATATATTGCCTTTGACATCAATTAGTGTAGTATTTTTTTTTTAGTTGTAACCGGACAAATACACATACAGTCAACTGCCCTTTGTATATATATATAGACTGACGAAAATAAATATATTGTGCGCCTAGTCAAATATATATATCCATTTAAAATAAAGTTTTAATATAAAAAATCTGTCAGATTAATAAATAAAAAGGCATATGTTCCCTCATATATATATTTGTGAGATGAGGTATTACACGTACATTATTTATATTATTCGGACTATTGTCCTCATCTTTGTCGCCACGTTGAAAAATATGTTGACAAAGATAAGGACAATAGTGCAAAATAATGTAAATAAATATATATATATATATATATATATATATATATATATATATATATATATATATATATATATATATTTTGTGTGTGTGTATGGTAATATATATATATATATATATATATATATATATATATATATATATATATATATATATATATATACTGTCATCCACAGACAGACTGTTTCGCTGTCACAGATCATCAGTGTGGCAAGACGTCCTGTTGCCTCTAGCAAGGATCGAAAACCGGTCGGGAATTCTACAACTAAGTCGATGGCACACGGCAGACATGAAGGTGAATTAAAGCGTAATTAATTCTAGATAAACATACAGTGACTGAGAGAACTCGATTCGATTTACCGAAGTAGAGATAGAGAGGGAAAGAGAAAGAATGTGGAAATATGAAGATTCATGTTTTAATGCGCCTCATTTAAAATTCGTAAATACCATGCCCTGTTGATTCATAGAAATATAAAAGCTTCATTTACAATACTGAGCCGGAGAACCGAGTTCAAATTCCATTCCCTTATGCCCAAATACCTTTTGGAAATGTGTGAATCCCTCTCTTCCCCCAAGCTATGGGTTAAATATTAAAACATTTATCACAGGAAAAAGCGTTGGTATTTAAAAAAAATGTTTAATGATGTATTCACCCATAAAGAATTATCATTTTTACAAACCAAAAATTTAGTTCGGTTAAGGGTTGATAAACCCCAAAATAGTAATGAATCAAATTGATATTGTGCTATCTACTCCTGTAAATATCGCCTTTTTATAGCATATATATATTATTGTAAATACATACTTTGTAAAAATAATTTTTACTTTTATCATTTTTGCCGAAATTATTTCATGATTTTATTCTGACGAAATAAAATTCTTTACCAGCAAATCATGTTTTTCTAATATCTTTTGATATATTTACAGTTGAATCCTCATTCAAATGTATTCACATATGTGAGGAAAATGTATGACAAATTGGAACATTTTTTTTCGTGTTACGCATTTCGTCTTTTACAACTTGATCAGAAGAATGTGATGTTTATTTTGACGTGATTACGCATGCGTGTGTAAGTGAGGGGAGATCGAAATTTTGCATTCATTTTTTTATCTTTTTATATCTGTGTTTTGGAATATGTAATCTGTTTAGTTTCTTTTTGATTATGTTTTTTATGACTTGTATTATTAAATATCCACATTTTGATAATAGATGATAATAGATGATATAACCAAGCACATATTTTAAAAACAATAATTGAAATTCCTTCATGTGCATGTGTAATCACATCAACGCTAATATCGCTTCCCACGAAACTATTTTACCCATTTATCTCGTATTTTCATGAAATTGTTCTGATATATTAAAATTTATTTCGTTTTTCTATTCACATATGTATTTCGTGCATAATATAATAATTAAAAGTAAGAAAATTTACATAATTATTATTTGTTTCGACATATTGACTGCCCTCTGAATTTCGACAGTAAGTTAAATGAGGTTTATGCCAATTAGTCTGTGAAAATATTGTAATTAATATATCGTCATTTATATTTACTGACCACTTCCTTACTACGGCCTTTCAAAAGCTGCCGTTTCTTTTAAATATTATTCCAGATATAATTTTTACAACGTCGACGCTGAATTTCGGGAAAAACGAAACTTATGTAGAATGTGCAAGTTTCGAAATCGAGGGTTTTAGCCAGATCTCAATAAGAAAAGGGTGTAACAACCGAAAGAGAATTTGAAACAAACTGATCATGCATCATTTTAGGAGTGATAATTTAGCTAAAGTGAAATTAGATTGTGGTGAAAGAAAATCTCTTGTTACAGAAATGGAAATCGAATAAAGAAATTATACTAAATAAAAGATTTATCTACTTTAAAACCGGCGTATATTTTGGATCAATACAAAATATTAATCATATAAATACTACTTTTTCCTGACAATTAGCTTAAATTAATTTGAAATTATACTTAGTATAGGCACATCCACGAATTCGTTAAAAAATGTGTATAGCCTGAGGAAAAAATACCCCAAACTTAATTAAAATAAAGTTTTATTGTCAAAATATTTATGATATTAAGAGAAAACACCAAAGGAATATTATTTATTAAATTATAAATTATATTTTTATTTTTTTAGAACATTCGAAATTTGGGTTAAAAATCATCGACGGGGTTGGGTGGGGAGTAGACCAAGGATTAGTTGAGGAAACTTTTTGTATCTTTTTTCTGTGAAAAATATTGATTTTGAAATTCTTGCAAAAATTATTCAGTCGAATATTCATGATACTTTCAGGACTTATTCACAAATTAATTATTTCAGAAATGTGTTTTCAAGAAAATTATGCCAAGATATTTTTTACGTCATTTACCCTATTTATTTAATTTATTAAAAAATAACTCCATCTAATCAGTTTAAATTATTCTTGAAATACAGCAAAAACCTTTTGCTTATTGGAAATTAAAACTCGAATAAAAGCTTGAAGAAAAGAATTCATTTTTAAAAATTCATTTTAAACCTTAGTTATCACGTTTCTGTAATTTAGAACCTACGTCGATTCTAAAGAGGATATTTTAGAAAAATGCTAATTTTCCTCCGAGAAAGTGTAAAAATATATAATAAAAATCAGCCACTTTTCAGGAAGTGGACGATCATGGCTCTCCACTTCCTCCTATCCCATGTAGTTCTCAATAAGTTTTGTCTTTTTGGTACTTTTCCCATACCCTGTTTAGCCTTCCAATTGCTTAAGCCCGCTAAGTATTTCACGCATTGCTTCCCACTTCTTTCATTCTATACACCCTGTATCGAAGCATTTTTTCCCATTACGTGTCCCAAAAATTTCCAGACTGGCCTCGGACTCATCCCTAGAAAAATCGACCAGTATACCTGATAACCTGATGGAGATGTTAACTTTCTGTTCGCAAACTCCACACTTTAGAATGGGATCAGCCATATATCGACAGTATGAGGGATTAGCAATGGACTCGCCATTATCACCAGAAATGGCAAACCTATATAGGCTTTGAGGAAATGACATTAGAAACTACATCACTAAAGCCAACACTACTGCTGAGTTACGTAGATGACACCTTCATACTCTGGCCACACCAGGAAGATGTTCAGTTACAATTGGACCATGTGAATAAAATCATCGATACAATTAACAAAGGAGGGAGAAAACAACAACAAACCCGCCTTCCTGGATGTGTTAATATTTCGAGCAGAGCATGTGTTCTGTATACCGCAAGCTTACATTCACCGAACAACACCTCAACTTCAACTCACACCTCCCATACAGTGTAAAGGAAGTGAACGTCCGCTACTTACAAAATCAAGCAAAAGTCACGTGGCGACCCAGTGACATATGAACAAGAAATGGTCAGTATAAGCAAAACGCTACAACGTAATAACTACCCTGTGTACATGAGGGCAGCTCCAACAAACTGGGATAAAAGTGTATAAGAGGATAACAAAACTCACACAACAGCTTCAGTATGTCTACCCTATGAGTAGGGATTATCGGAAAAAGACAAAAGATCTGTGTTTCGTATAACATCAGGAAAATCTTTAAAAGGGTTTCAAAACTTCGCAGACACCGCTTCGGAGTAAGACACCCTATAGAGTAGAACATGACTAAAGACTCTGTTGTGTACGCCATCCCGTGCAGCTGTGGTAAGAAATATAAAGGAAAAACAGGTCGACACCTTAAGATAAAACTGCAAGAATATCGTAAAGCGGTAACACGACGGTAAATAGAAAAAGTCAGGCGCAGCTAACCACATATGGATGGAAAAGGGAGATAACCACCACCATTGTGATGAGTTTGAAATAATAGACAGAGAACATCACTGGAAAATAGGAAAACGTAAGTAAGTAGCACATATGCTAGGCCATAAATATCTCCTGAGCCGACCAAGCATAGAAATGTATACCATATGGGAACCAGTAATAAGGAATGCTATTTGACAATGAATGAATAATAACACAAAAACTGTAATATAAGCCCTGGTAAAGAAAAATGAAATAATAAAGAAAAAATTGCAGTATGAGCACTGGTATACAATTTTACAGGGATATTAGGTTTATAATTCCCCAAAATTCATACACAGGACACATGGCCAAGTGGATAATGTGTTTGGTTAGATCCAGTGACTAGACCCAAATATTTGTGAGTTCAATACCACGCTGCAGCAGTGGTGAACCAAAACACTTGGAGATTTGAATTAAACTGTGACATCTGGAAGAGGCATGACACGTGGAACTAGAAAAATCTACTCCGATGGATGAAAATAAAGGCCTCGGTTCGAAAGCCAAATCACCTGAAGAAGGCCGATGTGTACAATGGCTGAAACGTTGTGAATATTACAATGAAGATGAGGATAACTCACTGTATATCTTGAATAAGATCGGTGAGAAGTCACATCCTCACGCATTTCTATTTTTTTTAGATCTGCTGATCTCATTCTCTATCTGTATGCAGGCCGTTTGCTGATACTACAGGTTCTTGATTATTCTAATATCTTTTCCCAAATATATCAAGGTTAAATATTTTATTTTGACAAATATTTTGTTTTCACAGATCTTTCAATTTCATATGTAAATTCTATTGTACATATTCGACTTTGTTTTATTTATATACAAGATCAGTTAAATCAGTATCATGAGGTTATATTTATAGAGCATCATTGATATATCGTAAGTATGCTGATTATTTACTTAAGATATTTTGGAAAGGATCAGATTCAAGATATTCTAAGAAAATCCACAGTCATTTTCCACTTTTTCATAAAGATATATATATATATATATATATATTAAGAAATGGACAAGGTCCGACAATTTATTTATTAAAGACATATTTTTTTATGTTTAACGTTGTTATTTTATAGATACAAGTATTTAAGCAAATGCTCTGTTTATGATAAACAGTATTAAATAACATTTACCGGCCTGAATGTCCGAGAAATTTTCATAGAAAATTTTCGTTCTTTGACAGGATTCGAACCTGTATCCTGACGTGCCTTTACCGTTTGAGCTACAAAGAACCAATCGGTAGACAAGGTCGAATTTACTGCTTATAAACTCCAACTTTCCAAAGAACGAAAAAAAAAATTTTCTATGAAAATTTCTCGGACATTCAGGCCGGTAATTGTTATTTAATACTGTTTATCATAAACAGAGCATTTGCTTAAATACTTGTATCTATAAAATAACAACGTTAAACATAAAAAAAATATGTCTTTAATAAATAAATTGTCGGACCTTGTCCATTTCTTAATATATGACGTCATTTGTTTACATTCGATACGCCAGAGCAGTTATGAATGTACGAGATTCATGGAAAGTTGGAGTTTATAAGCAGTAAATTCGACCTTGTCTACCGATTGGTTCTTTGTAGCTCAAACGGTAAAGGCACGTCAGCGTATATGACGGTTCCGTATAGGATACAGGTTCGAATCCTGTCAAAAAATCCGAAAATTTTCTATGAAAATTTCTCGACATTCAGGCCGGTAAATGTTATTTAATACTGTTTATCATAAACAGAGCATTTGCTTAAATACTTGTATCTATAAAATAACAACGTTAAACATAAAAAAATATGTCTTTAATAAAAATACATATATATATATATATATATATATATTTTATGTAATTTTTTCAGACAGTGTTCAGGCTTGAAACAGACTGCCATCGCTTTTAAATATTCACCTTCTCCTTTGGCTAAGAAATATAGCATAAATTCAAACCATATTTTATAATATATATTTTATCATATATAATTTTCGTATTTATATATATATATATATATATATATATATATATATATATATATATATATATATATATATATATATATACATTATATATACTTGACTATTGTTGGCCATAAATTCTGTTTTATTATATATTCTATTTTATTTTAAATTTTTTTCGATGTGGAGAGACGACTATATTTTTATATCAATAGTTTTACATTTAAATCATTGTTTGTTCAGTCATTAATCATTAAAAAATATAGTTTTGAAAGAGGCCACGTTTTGGTCGACAAGAAAAGTGTTGATGTCAGTTTGCATACACAGTTGAACTCAGCACAAACAAAGTCACCAGTAATATTTAAACACATGATCAATGGGCCAGCCGTGTAGATACCAGAAGCCAATTCATAATCGTAGCTGACAACCATTTATTTATACATCCAAAACTTATAAATGCTAATCAGAGAGGAGAATTATTTTTCTTTTCATGTTATTATTACTGTTATTACTTAGTTCTTTACTTTTCTTCTTTTTTTTTTGTTCACTTATTAACTTTTTTTTCATATCGGGAAACAGTAGGTCTTTTTTCTAATCATTTTGATTTGTGGATACAACGTAATTTTTTTTATCAGTTGTTAAATAGAATTATTTCCGCGTTTTATGTTCATTATTTACGTATATCTTTCTTTGTTTTTTTTTATATTTTTGGACCTTCTCTGTTAATCCACACCAAATAATATAAATTACTCATCGCAAATATTAATTTACCCCAAGAAATTATAAATTTTAAATCATAGTTTGTTTGCTTTTTTTTATAAATATTTGGCACTCTTTTGAAATTATAATTTAGAATTAATGTAGTTTGCCATGAAGTTCCTGGAGTTAAGAATTTAACGATAAGGAGAGCGGTGTTCGCTTCTTACAGAGGGTAAACGATATTTTAACTGGGACTCCGATTATGTCGGATCGGTGGAAATGATATATATATATATATATATATATATATATATATATATATATATATATATATATATATATATATATATATATATAAGGATGATCTCGATTATATTCATCTGACTGTAAATCACAGTATGAATTACGTTGACCCAGAGACATTAGCTCACACACTGTTGGGGCGCACCCACCTTCTAACTAGTAAGTGGACTGGTCCCTCTTATATAAGTCAGCTCTGGAGAGAGAGTGACAGAGTGTCAGAGAGAGAGTCAGTGTAGCAGTCCAGATAAGCTTACACGGTACATACCGTTGGACTATAGACTTTGGATATTGTTTCGTACTAACCAACCTTCGTTCTACTAATCACTCTATTGTTAATTGCTTTTATGAATATACCAGTATTTTCCTCTACGACTGTGTTTGTCTTGATTCATACACCGACACGCGGGAAACTCACAAACAACGAAAGTCACTGGCAAAACGTTAAAATGAAGAATAAGTTTATGTTCAGGACTCATTGCAGAATAATAGACTATTCTTTGTGTGTGAGTTCCTTTGGAGACGTAAGGCAAAAAATAATGGATGCATTTTGAACAAATTTTAAAGGACATTTCTTAATTTTGGTGTGAAATTTAGTAAATATAATTTCTATTTATTTTAGGGTGAATTAAAGAAATAGTTCCTTATCTATACGTAATTGCTTCAAGATTGTTCATAATGATTTTTTTTTTTTCTATTTGTATATCATTTTTATACGCTTGAATGCATCTGTGTTTACAGTTATTTTTGCTTTTGAGATGTCTTTTAATCCAATTCATTCTAGTTCCAGTTCTCTTTTATTCATTATTATGTCATGAATTAAATAATTAGTTAATACCATACATCTTTTATTCTTTTCATTAAATGGCATTTTCTTCTGTTGTTTCTGTTTAGCATGTATCATCAAGAAGACGATTTATATTGGACTACAAAAATGATACGACAGAAATGTATACGCATACTGGTATATTTTATATTTGTACCGCTTTGAATAGATAGATAGATAGATAGATAGATAGATAGATAGATAGATATGAACAAATTGAGATAAATATGAACCGATTGAAATAGATAGATAGATAGATATGAACAAATTGAGATAGATAGATAGATAGATAGATAGATAGATATGAACAAATTGAGATAGATATGAACAAATTGAGATAGATAGATAGATAGACAGATAGATAGATAGATAATTATAATTTTAACTATTAGCGTATATATTTAGGATCTTTTCGGGGAAGATTGTAAGCATAAATCAGGATTCAACCGCAGATCGCCTGAAATGATTCAAATCGTGATCCTTAAGGATAAAATTTTAACTCAATCATACATGAGTGCATATAAAAAGTACGGTTAGTATTTTTGAACTGAGGGAGGAATATGTTGACATTTGTTATGCTTCCAATCAATCTTCTTTCTTATTCATATTTTCTTGTAAGATTGATTTTAAAACAATGCAGATCTATCGATAATGGTTTTGCTCAAAAAACAAAAGGAACTGGGTATCACAATAAATAAATAACGATAAAGAAAATAAATTTATGTAAGCTCAACTCAAGAACAGGTGTCGGACAAAGCAGAAAAAGGATTTAATCGATTATTTTCATAATTATTAACCTTTTTACTTCCTTGCTTATTTTAAGAATTGTACATGAAAAAAAAAACAGAAAGATTTCCGTTTTGATTTGTATATTAACTTAGTAGATAATCAAACAGTATTTTTAAAAAATAAACACAGTTGCATTTCAGTAGTACCCGCGTATTACCGATAAATTTTACAATTTCAGCCACAACAGCCAGGATTGTGTCAAGTACGGACAGTTATTATAATGAACGTAATTATTCGCTGGCGTAAATTATATGGAAAAAATACATTGCATCAAATGTATTCTTGTTTGAATGCCTAGAAATGCTGGAAGTCTTCATTGAAAGATGAATGAACTTTGCCCCACCTTTAAGATAAACCCTATTTGAAAAGCAAACAATTTACTATGCCTTATCCACTGATAAAATTCTATAATGTGTTAAATACACTAACATTTGAACTTAACTAAAAATAAAAATGAAGATCATGGTACATTCATTTCGGCAACCGAAACCCAACATTTAAAATTCTTACATTTTATAAACTTCACATAAACAACTATGAAAGAAATATATGGCCTAAAATAACGCATTTTTCAGTGACACTATTGTTCAGTGATTGGATCAACTAACTTGAGAAATTGGCGCTGTACAATCATTCTAAAACAATTCAGTTGCTAGGTCTACTGCTAGGTAAATTGGTTCATTTTATCATGCTAGACAAATTTTCTTACACGAATCTTTTCTATAAATTCATAAATCTACCACGTGTCCATGGTTTGGATATTGCTGCCGCATATGGTTTGATATTCCGGCTATCTATTTATAAATCCTTGATAAAATAGAAAGAATTATCTGCAATGACATTAATCCTGACCTGGCATCTTCAGTTACTTTCCCACCGCCGTAATGTAAATTCCCTTTGCCTTTTCTATAAATATTTTCTCGGTTATTGTTTTGATGAACTTCCCTCTATGGTACCTAGACTTTAGGAATTTAAGAGCAATATCAGATAGTCGGCATAGCCTCGTGTGCTATTTTTTAAGGTTGCGTGAAAAAAAAAGGCGAGAATTAAATTAGGTGATAAGAAGCTCTCACGAAAAAACACTGAGCGATGTTATTTTTTCTAACAAAGAAAAGTGGTAAAGATTTTATTTTCATTTGCGAAAAAAAAAGTATCCCTTTTCTCACGCAGGAGATAGGAGATTCGTAAGATACCGGATCTGTCGAATTAATTTGTGTTACGTTGCGGCGAAAGAAGATAGCAATCTGTCCATGTGAATAATGAAAATTTCAAATTGGTCAAGTGGCCTACAGGACAGAATGGTAAGAGATAATATTAATTAGGTCATGCAGTGACCGAGAAAAATGTCCGCTGGACCACCCACAAGTTACAAAGAAGGAAAGATTAAACCATTAACTATCTGCGGAGATATCATTTGGGAAAAAAACACCTGTTTTATGTCAGAGCTGGCCATGATAGCAAAATTATTCCATCGGAACAGATAATTGGCGAAAATCTCGTTGACGAATTTCAGACGACGTTCGGTTAGGATGTGTCGTAAGGGTCTGTTGTCGGGAAGAAGAAACGAAAGAAAAGAAAAAAAAGGGAAGATATTTTTTTTTCTTTCAGCGATAATTGCAAATATCCACGCTGCTGAGCGTTCATTGGCTGAAGGGTGGCCTGAGCGGTAGGCAAAGGTAAACTATGAAGAAGGAGGAGGAGGCCTGTTGACGCCCCCTGAAGGGATTGGTGTGAGATGCCACCGTGAGAGGGAGGGGAAACCTGTTGACGCCCTCTGAGGGGATTGGTGTGAGATACCAATATGAGAAAGGAAGAATTTGGGAGGGCGATTCCCTTTAAGTAGAAATGTGACACCATTTACCAGCACAAAAAGAAAAGGAAGGAAAAAGAGAAAGGAAAGAAAGGAAAAGAGAGGCGAGACTTAAGCTTAGATGATAAAAGAAGCCACCCACGACCGGGGACATTGACAATGTTATTTTGATAAGTCGCAAAGGGTGAAAGGTTTCATTACCATCGCAAAAAAATTCTAAATGGATAAGAAAATCGACTATGTTCTGGCGAACATCTAATTAGCAAACCACAGACCGGCTAGCTGAAAATTCCAATTGACAATGTTATTTTGATAATTGACAAAAAACGGGTGAAATACAGGGCTTTGGATAGATAAGAAAAATTAACTGTGTCAGAGGGGGCAAACAATATTGTCGGGAAAGGATTTAATAGGTCGTCTGCTAACCGCACACGAAGCCAACCCTGAGTCACGACTTGGCCGTTTTTGACAAGACATCTATAGGTGTTAGAATTCGGTTGTGATAACAAAACTATGTTATCAGAAATTGGCACCAAGAATGACTAGAACAATGGAACTGTTTTTTTCGAGACGACGGTCGACTGTGTTTTGCTGGACGACTACCCATTCTGATAATTGGCGAAAATCTGACGAAGTCCAGATGAAGAATTGAGGTTATCACACTACTGGTCGCATTGTTCTGTTGGCGGCCAGAGAAGATGAGAGCTGCGATTAAGGACAGAGAAGGAAAAGGAAAAGATTATTTTTTTTTTGAGCAAGATATATTTTTTTTCTTTTTAAAACAAAGCCAGCTGGATCACACACACACCCGGCTGGACGCCATTGGCCGAATGATAACGAGGGCCAGGCGGAGGTGATCACGTGACGCAAGGAGGGAAGCCGCCGCCGCCCATTTAGAGGATAGATATGAGAAGTTGCTACGAAGAAGTGGAGAGAACCGTTGACGCCCCTCTGAAATATGGTGAGATATCCATGTGAGAATAAAGAGAAGGTGGGAGTAATAGAAGACTTCCAAAAATGGAAAGGAGTGGAAAATTCCTAACCAAAAACAAAAGAAGTGGATATGGATTTAGAATTATCGAGGAACCTCCAACCCCGACAGACCCACCCCGAAAGACCCACCCCGGTTTTTGTCGCCGCCCATATAAGTCGCAGCGAGCGAAAATGAGAGTTTCCCGGAGAGTTCAGCAGAGAAGAGTGTTCAGTTGAATCAGGCCTCGCAGCTGACTAAGATTCGCGCAACTTCCGAACTCATCTTCAATCCAAGAACAATACCACCAAAATAAGTTTTTCGACTTTCGCCTGAAGACACACCAAGAACCAATTTCTTAAAGTACAGACAACTTAAAGTGTTAAAACTCGCCTAACACAAAACAACGTGTCCCAATCCATATAACGGTCGGGAGATAGACGCAGTGCTATGTATCCAGCAACTAGATATAAAGTATTGTTATCCTTTTTTTGATACCTTGAACATTTGAGTTATCATTTTATTTTATTTTATGCATATTTGTGCGATATCACCCTCGTTTGAACTCAATTTGCATTACGGCCCCAACTACTGATTGATTTCGTCTGCCTAAGATCAATTCACAACGTGGGTAGGTGGACTGGAGATCAACGCAGTTACTTTGGTAACCAGACGTTGGAAGCGAGTTGAAAACGACGAGGCTGATGTCGAATCTAACAAGATTCCCATCCGAATCACCAAAAGGTTAGAACGTCACATTTGGGTGCCTCGACCGATACCAAGCCAGTTGGTCGTCACAGGACGGGACAACACGACTGACGCAAACAGGCGGACGTCACGTTTGGAGCGGCGACACCTGAACAAAGCAGCGAGGAGAGAGAGAAGGCTGTGTTGCGGGACGTCACAGAAAGTTAGGACTTCCAAAAATGGAAAGTAATAAATTTTCCTGATCAAAAACAAAGAAGATCCTTATTGTGGATTTAGAATTATCAAGGAACTTTAAATCCCGACAAGCCCACCCCGGTTTTGGTCGGCGTCCATATAAGCAGAGTCGCAGCGAGTGAACGGCAGTTAGAGTTGAGTTGGAGTCACAAACAGGAAGGCAGTTGCAGAGTTGAGCTGTGAGCTCTGAGACCCGCCTCGCAGAAAGCTGACTTAAGATCCACGCATTCTCGACTTCAACTTCTAACCAAAAACAATTTAATTTTGAAGAACGACTTAGACTCACATCACCAAATCAAGTTTTACGAATATCGCCTGAAGATACACCAAAACCAGTTTCTTAAAAAAAAAACTACTTATGATGTTAAGACTCGCCTTAAAAACGCAAAGTGTCACGTATCCATATAGGTGGGTTGTGAGAAAGAAGCAGTCCTGTATTCAGCAACCTGATATAAAATATTGTTATCCTGTTTTTACACATTTGAACTTTTCGAGTTGTTACTTTATTTTCTTTTACATATACTTGTGCGTTATTACCCTTGTTCGGAAGATTAGGTAGACGAAATCAATCAGTCGCCGGGCCGTAATGCAAGTCGGGTCCGAACAAGAGTAACAACTCGAAAAGTTCAAATGTGTAAAAACAGGATAACAATATTTTATATCTGGTTTCTGAATACAGGACTGCATCTTCCTCCCAAACCGCTATATGGATTCGTTACACTTTGTGTTTGTTAGGCGAGTCTTAACATCTTAAGTTGTCTGTTCTTTAAGAAACTGGTTCTTGGTGTATCTTCAGGCGATATTCGTAAAACTTGTTTTGGTGGTGTGAGTCGTTCTTGAAAAATAAATTATTCTTGGTTAGAAGTTGAGGTCTAGAATGCGTGAATCTCAGTCAGCTTTCTGCGAGGCGGGTCTCACTCTGCATCTCCAACTCAACTGCAAACTGCAACTGCCTGTCTTTTCAACCCCAACTGCTGTCTCAACTCAAAAACTGCCGTCCACTCGCTGCGACTCTGCTTATATGGACGCCGACCAAAACCGGGGTCGGCTTGTCGGGGTTTGAGATTCCTTGATAATTCTAAATCGACATTAAGAATTTTCTTTGTTTTTGGTTAGGAAAATCCATCACTTTCCATTTTTGGAAATCTTTTACTTTCTACTTTAATGGAATGGTCCTCTCAATTTCTCATATGGGTATCTCACCCAATCCCTTCAGTGGCGGCAACAGGTTTCCTCTCTCTCTCACACAGTGGCATCTCACACCGATACCTTCAGCGGGCGTCAACAAGCCTCCCCTCCTTCTTCATAGTTTACCTTCGCCTACCGCTCACGCCACCCTTCAGCCAATGAACGCTCAGCGGCGTAGGTGTTTGCTAATTATCGCTCAAAGAAAAAAAAAGTATCTTCTTTCTTTTTTTCTTTTCTTCCTTTTCTTCTTCCCGACAACAAATCCTTAGACTCTTATCTTAACCGAATCCCATCTGGAGTTCATCAATCGAGACTTTTCGCCAGCGTCAAGTGGGTGGTTTAACTGGACGTATTTGCATTCTGTCGCTAATTAACTGTTCCGATAAAATAGTTTTTTTTTATCATGGCCATTTCTTGACATGAAACAGGTGCCTTTTCCAAACGACATCTCCGCAGATAGCTAATGGGTCTTTCTTTCTTTCTTTGTAACTTGGGTGGTACAGCGGACATTTTTCGCGGTCAGTGCATGACCTAATTAATATTATCTCTTAGCACTCTGTCCTGTAGGCCACCTGACCGATTTGAAATTTTCATTATCGCCATTGGTAGATGGCTATAACTTATTCGCTGCCCCATAACATAAATCAATTGCGACAGATCCGCGACCTTACTTTCTTCGCTAATGAAAATAAAATCTTTACCACTTTTCTTTGTTAGAAAAAATATAACATTGTTCAGTGTCTTTTTGTGATAGATTCTTATCACCTGATTTAATTCTCGATTTTTTTTTCTTTTTTCACGCAACCCTAAATAGTGTCACATCACTATACGGTGATTACTATTCGAACGAGTATTATCGAGCAAGTACTATGAGATCGAATGCTATTCGAAGACGTCTGACACGAGTATTGTTTAACGGCGTTGCTATGGTTGTATCTGAATTTAAGAGTCTCTACTACAACGAGAATTACGGAAGTGACAACGAGTATTCCTTGTCATCACAAAATTGGCAAGGAGTATTCGCTGACATCATAAAATAATATACATGTGAATTAAGAGAACAAAGTATATGCGCTTTCATATATGAAATAAAATTAGGCACTATTTGCGTCCTTTTAGAATGACATTTTTATATCTAAAAACTACTCAATAATAACTTAATCTTCAATTGTTGACCGTGAAACAACGTCTTCGATTGTTAGAAAATGTAGCAAGAACGGAAGAATTCTACGGTATGTCTGATTCAGTGAGCTCACTTCTGGGTTTTCACTTTTCGAAGATAAAAGGACCAACGCAAAACAATATTGAAAGCCAATGGATTTGAGCATAATTCGGTTGAAACACAAAACTGAGGCCGTAATAAATGGCAGTGTTCAATTTCTGTCGGAACCAAAAAATTCGAAACCACTAGAAGAGAAAAACAAAACAAGCAAGAGAGAAAGGCTCAACAAAATCTACCTCGTCATCCACCAACATTACCATGCAGTCAGCGCCATCGAATTTTCCATCAGCAAATACGAAATTAAATTCTTGAATACGAGATAATGCCGACGAATGTGCAATTTTTGAGTTTATAAAATAGCAGAAATTGCTTTACAAAAATTTCATAACGTAACCAGTTAGAGGGTCGGGTATAACGAAAGTCAGAAGGAAGTAACAGTCACTAGGCAGAATCTTTTGTTTAGTATTAGTAACTCAACTTTGATGTAATATAAGACCCAGATTTCCCTAAAAATTGTCGGAAGTATTCATCTATCTTTTATATTTGAAGTTCGTGTACTCTGTCAGCCAATGTTCATCCAAACTCTATAGACGACAAGTACTGGTTGGTCGCTACACCAAACTGCGATATTAAATGTAAATATGAGAGCCTGATATGCCGTTAAATACGATACTGATTCATTCATATCATTTAAAAATAATATTGATTCAACTAAAATTCATATGCAGTTGAAGACTGATGATTAAATATATACCATATAAAATGTGGCCATAACCAATTTTTTAATAATGCTTGAAGTCATAAGTGACGTTCTTCTTAATGTTTACTACACGGAATATAGATTAATTAGCAGAAGTTTCGTTTTGCAAAATTGTTAATTTAAGTGCATAAGTCATCGTCTGGTGATTTTCATTCATTTTTTAAACGACCTTCAGGGGTAGATTTTGTTTGATAATTAATTATATACCGTTCGTTTGTATCTTTCAAGCATATTTGCTCAGTGGCGAAATGGGATTTGGGATGTGGGATCAAATTCTTTGGGGAATATTTAAAAATATTTAAAGATCAATGATCAAATTTTAAGATGCTATGATTGTTTTTACAGTGATGTCCAGAGTGTCCGAGTCCCAATAGCCATTCAAAGTAGAGAGATGCTGTGTAAGTGACTCGGTTTACGGAGATTTATGGAGTAGATTACTGTTAACCCTGGACTTAACAGTTTGGGATTCTAGTGATCGGGGTAGCATCCTCTTCGGGGAGTCGGTTGCACAAAGCAGCGGTTCGTCAGAAGAACCTGCTCGAGTTGGACTTACTCAGAGAATACAAAGAGAATGAAGCTAGTTTGTTGCAATATGGTGGCTGGCTTCCCCTATCCGAGTAAGCCTTTCAACTAGGGTGGCAAGACAATCTCTGTTGAACACTCCTGCTCAAGCACGTTTGTGTTTGTTCAACACCCACAGGACCCACATTTGATTTATAATGCAACTATGCTGAGCAAACGTTAGTTACAATTTCTGGGAGAGAATGCATTATCTGGCATATTTAACAGTTTGAACAAATCCTGCACTTTCAAACTCTCACTCACGATGACTTATGACTCGGTGCTTGAACAAAACCATCAACTGCTTCGAAATATTTCCGGCTCCCGTTTTTCACTCACAAGTCTGGAATAAACCCGCGGTATGGTTTTCAGGCACTTTTCAAAGTTGTCACACGCTGGGATCGCTTTCCCAGGTCAAAAACTTCAAAAAATCAACTTACTGATTAATCAACCGTGATGTGATTCGAACCTGGATTTCATGGTCTGAACGTGAATATTCTAACCACTTGACCGCGCACTACAATTAGCCTGGGTCTCAGTCGTGAATATTAGAATGGGTGGAACAAAGGAATATAGTTCATTTCAACACTTTCTATGGAAATAGTGACAGATCAGCAAGAGGTTTGCTTTGTTTCGTCAGTGTGAAAGTAGTTGTTGGGTGGAAAATAATTCATCACCCACGAGGAAGTAGAGACGCTTTTAACTCTATCGAGACTGGAAATTGAAGAGTGGTCAGATCCTGTCAATATACGATAACAGTACTCCATTTTCGGCCTGATATGGCACTTATAAAGATAGAGCACTGCAGGAGGAATCGGGTACTTACGGATGCAGTACGGGGAACAGATAATTTTTTTAGCATCTTTAGCGATTGATCGTATATGTGAGTTCTAATGAGATCTAGGCTGAGCTTAATTCCCAATAGGCGCTCAAGGAACGGGGCCCTCCTGAGACAACACCCGTTCAACGTGATAGGTTAATAATAGATATTTTGCAATGAACAAAATTATGGATGTAGATTTGTAGAGAGACATTACAAGTGACTAGTGGAAACTTAAATTTCTTTGATGGAACGTCGCCAGCTTGCTTTTCGCAGCATTGAATGCGACCAGATATTTTTAATGCCACTGACATGTTAGAGCTTGATCAGAGAAGAGATCACATGCCAAGCTCTGGTCATCATTTTTATTATTAATATACAACTGTTCACTAGCTGAAATATTACTGTAATTATTGCATGTACTCCTTTTTTATTGCTTTAGTCTTATCCTTTGTAATTATTAGAATGTTTTAAATATTTCAATCAGAGTTTTCATAAATCCTGGCCGGTATAACATGGATTACTTGATTGTGTAATCAATATATGATACGAATCTTTGATAACTGTTATTTACTTAGGCCAGCTTAACCCTAGAACACTAATCATGGGTATATAGTACCCAGCGCAAATTTTCCTTAATTCCTTTTTTTAATTACAAATTTCATTACCTGATTTTCTTACCTAAATATTGTTTTTCAGTTCCTGTTAATGTTAACTCAAAGTAAAAAGCTTGAAGTGCCCGCATATTTCAAATAAAAATTTATATTTAATATTGTTTTTGATATTTTCAAAATCGGGTATGAAAATACCCATGGTTAGTAGTGGTGTAACTTTAATTGATAGTTAGTGTTATAGGCTTAAGAAGAAACAACAAAGTATTTTTTGATTATTTTTAAAAAATTATTTTCCTTCTTTCTAACACATTCTAAATTTGGTCAAAAATCTCTTTTTTTTCTTAACTTTATACTACTTGTGGTAATGGCCGTATATAACCATGGTTAGTAGTGGTGTAACTTTAATTGCTGGTTAGTGTTCTAGGGTTAATAAAACGAAGTGACGGCCGACGCCGAATAATCTAAACACAGATTTGAACATAATTTAATCTAACCTAACGTATCCTTGCGATTCATCTAGGACAGGAGTCGGAAATTGGCGTCTCTTGCTTATGGGCTGTTCTTTCTTTGAGTTTGTTCTTAGAGCTCTAACTTTTTTCTTTTTATTTAATAATAAAAAGAAAAGATTTAGAGCTCATAAGTGTACAAGCTAATTACGCCCATTTCATTTTGGGAAACTGTTAAGTTATCCGCCTTGAATATTAAAAGTAGAAAGACGTCTGTTTATGTTTAGTATCTTTATTGGAATAAATAGGATTCCTAATAATATTTACAACTACCAGCAAAACAGTAAAATAACTTCAGATGCGTATTTTTCGTCTGGTATAAAAGTTTCATTTATGGCTGTATCTAAAGTTTAGTAATCACTTGTAATCTAATAAGCAGTTATGGATTCGTTTCGTTTTCCTTCAAAGAATTTAATAATTCATTTTCCCTTTGTATAGTTATTTTTCGTCTTAAATTTATTCCGGTTGCATTCTTTTTCTTTAATAATAAAAACGAACTAATTTGTGCGATTATGTTGAAACTTCAAAAAAGAAAATGAATTGGCGATGAAAACAGGTCCAGAAATTTTGTAAGTGTACGTTTCCGTTGAAATCCAGTTAACATTGAAATTAACCTATTGTTAAAAATTTTCCAACTGAAACAAAAGCCTCTTAGAACGATAGTTTCTAAATAAACACTCATCTTTCGCTGAAAAAGATCCATTTGCAGAAGTGCGCCAAACACCAACTCTAGAATCGGAGAAACACAAAAAGAAAAACAGAAAGTAGTAATTTTAAGAAATTTGCTAAACGTTCGATATCGAAAATTTTTACTAGTTTTATTGCTTCGAAGGAACATGCAAGTGAAAGAAAATTCTTTGCAGATGTCAAATATAAGAATTATACCTTCTAAATATCGCTAGGCATTTATTTCGTGGCTATAATAGAAAAATGATGTGATTAATATGATCAAAGAAGGTCCTCTCTCGGCAAGAATAACAATCAAAGAAAAGAGCTACAACATATAGCAGTGAACGGCAGATCAAAGACATTAATTCTACTGTCGCTTATTCAATTGCCTGTGATTAGCCATGTGATGTAAATGATGGTGACAGATCGCATTTCTTTGTAGATATGTTAAATCTAAAGGTTCCCTGAAAGAAGTGATTCAATTAATAAAAGAAGACGAATAAGGTGCCATTATATATATATTGGGATGTTTTGAATTATTTGATAAAGAAAGAAGTTATCACGAAAAATTCGTTTTCACTAGAAACACATGAAGCGCCAAATATGAAAGGATCAGCAAGAAGAAATATCCCACATAAATGCATGAAAGTTTTCAATCTCAATGTCGTGATTGTAAAATTGATAATTGTCTAGAGGTTTAACTCTAACGCTTCTATGCAATAAAAGAAGTTGTCGAAAATAAATTATTCTGAATTATTGCGACATATTAAATTCCGATGATTTCTACAGGTAAATCTCTGAAAAGAATTACAGCTTGCAGAGAATATCTAAATCCATTCTTACAGACATTTTGTTGTAATAATATGGAGAGGATGGAAAAATTTGAATGACTAGAAAAGTTAAATTTTATGGTGGAGAAGATAAGTAATTTAAATTTGATTAAGAATAAGCTTCAAGGAAAATTAAATGAGTGTGTCATAACGGATGTAAAAATAAAAAAAAACATTTTCTAAAAAAAGAAACATATTAAAATTAATTTAATTCATTTCGGAATATACACTGAAAGTTTCAAAGAATTTCCAATTTACCGTGCAAATTGAATATCATATGTTGACGCGAAAGAAGAAATAAAAAAAAACAAGAATTTTTAACATCTATGCCCATGGTTCTAAAATGCCTTCTAGTATAAATTAATATTGCTTAATTAACGAACTCGCTTATTTCAGAATTTTTAATGAAATAAATGTTTATCAATAAAATGTATTTATAGTAAGTTGTTACAAACATGCAAAATGATTTTATTAAAAATATCCAGACTCTTTACAAGAATAAGCAACTTTAGCGTTCCCTGTGCTACTTTCTGGCGATAAAATATCTTAAATAAATTATTTGTATTTCCAGAGTCTAATTACTGTGATCTTGATATCGTAATACCATATAAAACTAATGAGGAAGAGTAAACATTAAAATTGAAAAAAAAAATCTATGAAAAGTAAGACGAAGTTTACATTTCACAGAGGACCGAATTTCAAACGACACCAAGGCCAGAAATAAACTGACATTTAATACTTGGGATTCAGTTACAGATAATTTAAAAATCACCATATAAATGAAAAATGACATTCAGTCTCTTATCAATTTTCAGTAAACTTATTTGTATGAACAATGTTTTTCAGAAAGCTATCTGAACAAGTAATTTGGATTATTTGACAGAAGTCTGCCATCCTATTAAAATAGAAAATTATGTCTTGGAAATTAAAACATTGCAGTAAGCTGCACTTTATCTCGCTTAACTGAATTCTACTTCCTGTGTTCATTATGATAAATTCTACCATATATTGATTTGAATATTATAAATCATTATTATAATTTTTAGCTTTTTTCTTATTCTTTTAACATACCTGAAAGTCGTTGCACGAAAAAAAATTCCTTGTATTTAAGTATGATGGATTATTATTATTATTAGAAGTGTATGTTTATTATAATGAATTATGACACTCAGTTCATTCATAATATATATATATATATATATATATATATATATATATATATATATATATATATATATATATACAGGTAAAAAATAATTTTAGCTCGTTCGAAATTCTGATTAAATTTGTTTTATTTCGTCAGCAGCCAAAAAAATTAGTATAGGGATTTTTGGTGAAAATTTGATCTTAAATATATATTTAAGCAATATTTTTTTATCCGGCGTTATTTCTTCTTATTATAAACATTACATTTTAGCGGGTGCATTTATTTTATAAACATTCTTATTTCTGAAACAATGAACTCAATATCAACTAACATGGTTTAGGGGATAGATTGTCATATTAAAGGGGATGGAAGCAGGCAGAAACCGAAAATGTACTCTCTTTTAAATCAGGGAAACTGCATTCAAGCCAATGTGGTTTACGATTAAGCTTCAATGGCATGTAAATCCAAATACATCTAACCCCTAAAGTATTGTGTTTATAATAATAATAATAATAATAATAATAATAATAATAATAATAATCTGTGACAAATATCCAGAAACAATTGATCATCCTGTATCATGTTACACGATATTGGCATCCACTGAATATAAAACCCGGCATAACAGACTGGAAAATTTGCAACTTCTACGGAAAGGAAACTGAAAGAAAGTGGTATGAACATCACCCTGACCCGGTTACGGAGATAGGACCTGTTACAATTCTATGGGACTATACAATACACACTGACAGAACAATCAAAACCAACCGCTCAGACGTTATTATTAAAGACCACAAACAAAAAAAAGTGCCTCCTTATTGATATGGCAGTCCCTGCTGACTGCACTGCATCTTTGAAGATATTCAAAAAGCTGTCAAAATATAAGGACCTTGAAATAGAAATTTCAAAAATGTGGCACATGGAAACATCAAGAATCACTGTTGTAGTTGGAGCCCTAGGACTGGTTGGAAAATATTGCAGTAGACTAATTGAAGGGATTCCTGGAAGACCATGCCTCAAGGAGATACAAAAAATTGTTCTCACAAGTACAGCCCACACTTTATGAAGGGCTCTATCTATATATATATATATATATATATATATATATATATATATATATATATATATATCATATTGTCAGTGGAAAGTGTCATGATGCCATTTCTAACCTTAGGTCCCTGGGCAGGACCCGGAAAGAAATGTGTAAACGCTAGAAATCAAAGGAAATAAAAATAATAATAATATTAATAATAATAATTTTGTATGTAATTTCTACGCAATCAGTGAACAATTTTTAAGGAGTATAGTTTTGTGATTTCATTATTAACAGAGACTTTGTAAACGCGCTGAAATCGCAAGCCATTAACATTTATTTAGTGTTTATCTGAATATTCTATAATACGCTTTTGTGCTATCGTTAGTCCAGTCACTCCAATATAGTTTTATTAACTTTTTTTTTTCCAATTAAAATTTTACACTAACTTTAAATTAATTTTCCCCAATTATATACTACTTTGACATGTGCTATCAACATTCAGACAGACAAAAGATATTATGTATCCAACAAATGTCATTGCTTTTCACTTGTTCCGCATTGACTAATTATAATTCCTTCAAGTAATTTGCTGAGTGTCTATGATTCTAATTGTAACTGATCGAAAACATGTGGTTCTAACATCATGCTGTTTTTTTTACACGGTGGATAGTAAATTAGACAACTTATTACTCTTTCTATCCATGGTATTAACAATGCAAAAACAAATGTCATTTCGTTAATCCAAGAAGAAAATGTTTAGAGGCGCTTGACTTAAAAGCAAAATTATTCTTTAAATAACATATGGTTTAAACATTGTCTCAAATCTGATGTAAAGAAAATCACAATAATTATATAAACTGATATTTTATGAGTCCATAACTAATTATAAAACTTTATTCCGATTTATCTTTAATTTTAAATTATTCTGGGTTTTATACTCAGAATTTTAAATAAGTATCCAGGAAAATTGATACTTTTTTGTCGTTTTGCAAATTCTCAATGCAATAGTCTCATGCATAATGAATGTTCCGCAAAAAGAATAACCCACATATTATTATCAAATTAATTTAAAAACATATGCTTGAATAAGAGATTTACAAAACTACAGTAAATTCCAATTGTATATTAAGAATGATTTAATCAATACGTCCAGATTCACGGTTGTATTCAATGTATATACACATATGTTTTATTGTCGGAAATATATTATCGATGCGAGTAAGAAAGGATTTACACATAGCAAAATCATATTTATATTTCATAATTCTTATTTGATATTCATATTTGATAATTAAGTTATATTTAGGGAAGTGGCTTGAGCGGATAATGTTTCAACATTCCATATTTATTATTACTATTATTATATCCTTGGATTTCTGTTGTATACCAACTACTTTATGGGTCCCAACCCGAAACCTAAGGTAAGAAATGGTTTTATGACATATTCTACTGATCATTTTTTGTAAAAACAAAACAAAAAACCCTAAAATCACATATATTTTACATAGATAAAACTGGTCGTAATAAGTGATCTGAACTTTTGAGTACAATATTTTGTATTCTTTAAGGCATGGGTTGCCAGAAATCCCTTCAATGAATCCGTCAGAATCTTCTCCAATCAATTGAATGGCGCTAACTACAACTGGGATTATTGATGTTCTCATGTGCCACAATGTTTTGATTTTCACTTCAAGATCATGATATTCAGAGATACATGATAATCTGCATGAAGGGTCATGTCAATAAGAAAGCACATTGTGTTTTTGTACATTTGATCACGATATCTGGGCGACTGGCTTTGTTCTGTCTGTGTGTATTGTAAAACTCCCATAATATTGTTACAAGTCCTATCTCTGTAATCGAGACAGGGTGATATTCATACCAGTTACTTGCAGTTTCCTTGCCGTAAAGTTGTATGTTTTTCCCTGTAGGTATTGGCCTCTTTATTATAACGAATTTTATATTCAGCAGGCTCCAATACCGTGCAACCTGATACAAGATGGTTAATTGTTTCTGGATATATATCATAGAATCTGGAGTTGGAGTTAACACAGTTTTTCATTATGTGAGTTTGGCAATTTCTATTTAGCAAGCATTGATACTGTGCTGCAAGAATAAAACCTTCAGTTTCAGTTCTAACCCTGCACTCCGTAACTACTAATGGCTACGGGGTTTGTCTACATCAGTTTGATGTGGACCAACCCCATAGCGATCAGTAGTTTTGTACAGGCAGAGAATTGATCATGAATTGGCTTGTCATCGTTTCTGCATTTGATTTTGTTTTCTTTTTTAGGTTCTTTGCCGCTGTAGATGTGAATTATGGTTTATTTGCACTGCACCCATTTGAAATTCACTTCTGTTGTTTGCAGGTATTTTTGAAGACTAATTGTTGTAGTTTTGTAAGACAGTTCGAGTTGAAGAAATCGTTTGGCCATTTCGGATCTGTGTGCATACAAACAATCAACATCAGCCTTAGGATGATGCATGCTGTGGCAAGTGATTAGCATGTTTTTTGACATCGATTCGCTTAATGTCAGCTACGGACCAGTTAAGGATGTTTAAACTGTTCTGCACCACAGAGACAACCAAAGTGTTTATGGTTGATATTCTGTTTTGTGAATTCAACTAAGTATTTAACACCAGACGTACCCGTCTGTAGTATTCTTTTGTTAATTTCTCCTTTATTTGGGTATGCTCACATGCATCACCTCTGCTGAATTCTAGGTATATATAGGTTTCTTTTTGTTCTTGTTCCCTAAACTTTGTACGGAAATCCAGATCTATTTAATACGTTTCGCTATTTCTCTCTTTTATGAATGTTACTTTTGCACATTTATCTAATTCGACATCCATGCTGATTTCATCACCAAAATATTTTAAAGTATTGAGGATACTCTTCAATTCATTGGCTTCTTTGGCAAAGAGTTTGATATCATCCATGTTGAATAGGAGATTACACACTGACTTTTTTTTACTTTCTATCCATAGTTATTACTGTTTAGTTCATGCGAAAGGGGGATTAAAGACAGACATTACAGAATGGACGACAGGAAATCTCATTGAAAAATCCTTCGTTGGACATTCAAACAATTAGAAGTGTCAATAACTTTTAAAAAATAATATTGTTACATAAAATAAAATATAATAATAAAATATTAAAAAAATACATATCAATAATAATTTTAAAAAATATATTAAAAACAATGGAAAAACTGAGTGGAAAAAGCGCATACATTCATAGATGCACGTGTGTAAATATGTGCTCATAAATGTATGTACATACACACAATTTAACACACACACCAACATATATATCGAAAGCTAGATAGATATAAATACATTTACAATATCAGAATGTATTTTCACTAACTGTTCTCTCTTATAACATAAGCCTGTATGTAAAGGAGTATTTCTGATAGATTCTATGATGAAATGAACTGGCTAATTCCAATAAAGAAATTGAGAATATAGGCGCTAGGACATAAAATATATTAAGTACGTGTGGTGATGGCAATTAAAATTAAGGGTAAAATTGAGTGTGGGACTTTCTCATCCGAGGAACGGTGTTGCTGATATCACGTCTCCATGTAGAAATGTATCTTCTGAGTAAAGCCAAATCCTTGTTTAGGCCTTCAATGTCTTCCGACTACCGAATCAAAAAGTAAAAAGCACGCACCCGTCGTCGTCGATGATATGACCAGGTTGGTTGAATGTGGCACCATTTAACGAGGCAGAAAAAGAAAAGAAAGAAAAGAAAAAAAGGAGAGGCTAAGGACCGAATCGTGGATGATAAGCAGAACACACACACGGCTAAGAGGCAATGGATAAGGGATATTTTGATAAGTAACAAATGGCGAAAGGGTGTCATTACAATGACAGGGAAATTCTGAGTAAAAAGAAAGGGAAAAGAAAGAAAGAATCAGATATGTTTTGGCGACGGCTGTGTTATCTAAGGATATGAAAACAAACTATTGGTACGGGAAGGCATCTTATTATCAGACCGACTGACCAAAGAAAAATTCAAATGAAAATGTTATTTCGATAAGTGACGAAAACAGGCAACTAAAAGGACTTTTGGATAGATAGGAAAATTAATTGTATCAAAGCCACACACACGACTGTCCATTGACCGAATTCTTTCAACGGAACATCCTTTGGCCTGCGATAATAAAATTATGTTATCAGAAATATGTACCGAAGGGAAATGAATGGGAATTTAGAAATGTCTTTTCGGGGCGACGTTAAGAAGACCACCCATTCGGATAATTAGCGATAAAATACCTGACGAAAACCACGTGTAGAACAAGAGTTATGACCGCCATTGTTCATATTGCCCCGTTTGCGGCTAGAGAAATGATAACGCCGATTAAGAGGAAGAAAAGGAAAAGAAGGGATAATTTTTTTTAGTTAAGCAAGATATTTTTTTCCCTGAAACAAAGCCGCAGATTCGTCCACGCCCGACTAAGACATCATTGGTCGAGTAGTGATCACGTGACGCACGAAGGAGGCTGTCGCCGCCTATCCAGAGTGTAGGTATGAGAAGCTGCTACGAAGAAGTGGGGAGGGCAGTTCACGCCCTCTGAAGTATGGTGAGAAGGTGGGAGTGAGGAAAGGTTCCCAAAAATGGAAAAGAGTGGAAAATCCCTAACCTGAAATAAAAGAGGTGGATATGTATTTAGAATTATCGAGGAACCCCCGACGCCGACAGACCCACCCCGGTTTTGGTCGGCGTCCATATAAGCAAAGCCCCAACGAGCAGAAATCAGTTCCAGTAAGTTCCAGTAAGTTCAGTTCCAGTAAGTTCAGTTCCAGAAAAGTTTGAGTTGAGTCTCCAGTTGAAGCCGCCTCGCAGATAGTTGACCAAGATTCCCGCAAATTCCGGACTCCTCTTCAACCCAAGAACAATTATTTTGAAGAGCGACTTAGATCCAGACCACCGAAATAAGTTTTTTCGACTTTCGTCCGAAGACACACCGAAAAACCAATTTCTTAGAGAGCCAACAACTTGAAGCGTTAAAACTCGCCTAACGGAAAACGACGTGTCACAATCCATAGAACGGTTGGGAGATAGATGCAGTCCTATGTATCGAACAACTAGACATAAAGTTTGTTACCTTTTTCTTTGATACTTTGAACTTTTGAGTTTACATTTTATTTTCTTTTATGCATATTTGTGGGGTATCACCCCCGTTGAACTCGGTTTGCATTACGGCCCCAACCACTGTTTGATCTCGTCTGCCTAAGATCAATTCACAACGTGGGTAGAAAGACTGGGGATCAATGCAGTTACCTGGTAACCAGGCGTTGGAAGCGAGTTGGGAACGACGAGGCTGATATCAAATCTAACCAGATTCCCACCCGAATCACCAAAAGGTTAGAACGTCACATTTGGGTGCCGCGACCGATACCAAGCCAGTTGGTCGTCACAGGACGAGACAATATGACTGACGCGACAGGCGGACGTCACGTTTGGAGCAGCGACACCCGAACGGAGCAGCGAGGAGCGAACAGCTGGCGCCGCGGCGAGGACGTCACAATTGGTGCTGTTTAGGGACGTCACAGTTGGTGCCGTGGCAGACCAGAATAGAACGTTACAGTTGGCGCTGCGACCAGGGGACGACGTCACAGAAGTATACAGAGACAGGTTTATTATTGTCGCTTTTTTTTTTTTTTTTTTTTGGTTATTGAACCGGATACGGAAATCTGTTCCGGTTTCTCCCACATTTTTAAGCTTTTCGCATCTGTGGGTGGCAGAAAAGTAAACATACGAGATTGGAACTATCAGAGCTCAGAGCCGGCGATTTGAAAAGCACGTGAGTACCGTGGGGGGATAAATGTTGTGGGTGATGATGTGTTTGCAGACGAGGGACCGGGGTTTTTTGCAGGCCATATTCCATCGGTGAGGTGATGAGTTACATATGTTGAATGATGTTAAAATTCTGAAGTGATTAGGCGGCTGTCTCATCGCTTGTAGGTGGTTATCGCTAAATATTTTTCTAATTGTATTCTCTAGTTTTAAATACTGAAAATCTTTGATTAAGGTGTGGGAAATACTATTTTGTAATTAAAATAAAAAAACATTGGATACTGGAATTATTTTTTCTTAAGTTACATAGATAAGGACAGTTTTCTGTTATCTTTGGAAGACTTGGTATAAATTGTATATATATATATATATATATATATATATGTGTGTGTGTGTGTGTGTGTGTGTGTGCATATATGTATATGTATATATATATATATATATATATATATATATATATATATATATATATATATATATTTACTGTAGCAAGGTTTCATTAAGATATGTCTCATTAAATAGTTTATACAAGTTTTAATATATTTTCGATAATATTCTCTCATCATTAGCCTGATGCTGACATTGTGCTAACGTTTAAAGTACTCGGAATAAATGAATATGTATCAACATGGTAATTTTCTCTCGTCCTTTAATAAGGATAAGAATGTTTTCCATGAATATGAGAGGATCCTAATGAAAGTAAGCTGACAAGACTAGTCGAAATTATTCAATTAGACATGTCTTAGTATATATATATATATATATATATATATATATATATATATATATATATATCATTATTTATTTATTTAAAATATGATTCCAAAAATACAATTTAAATAAATAATTATATTTATGCTCTACTTTTTGTATCGAGCACTATTTTTTTTTAAATAATAACAATAATACTAAAGAAGTTTTGGATTATTTACCTAACGAGTTCTTTCCTATTTTTCTATATATTTCACACACACACACACACACACACACACACACACACACACACACACACACACACATATATATATATATATATATATATATATATATATATATCCCCTAGTTTCATTTTCAAGCGAATTTTGGAATGTGACAGGCTTAGGGATTTTAATTTAATTCTATAACTGAATTTGAAGCATTTATTTTCTTTTTTTGAAACATAGTAATTCCTATGTTGCGATGGAACCATATTTTTGAATTAGCAAATTTATAATATATACATATATATCAATTTAAAAAATCAGGAGATCAATTAAATCCACTCTGATCTCTTTTCATTTTTAAGTTAAAAGCTGTAAATGTTGTTTTTACTTTTTTTTTTTCGCACGTGTATTGAGCACCTTTTAATACCACTGTTTCTGGTCTGATTCAAATCTGATCATTAACCATTTATACATATATATATATATATATATATATATATATATATATATATATATATATATATATATATATTATATTAATTTTTTTTTTTTTTTCCTCACCCCAGTTGCCTATTCCAACTTGGTAATTTATGTCTTAGCATCGGTGGTTGGTAAATTTTGTTATCACTTTCACTTCGTTTTATAATGCGTACGATTTTGTTTCTGAAGAAGTGTCGGCCGTAAGGAGCCTAAAAACTTAAATCTTAAACGTGATACTTTTGTATCTATTTTAATAATAAAATTATGATCTTTATCCTCAAAAATATTATGCCCTGGTGTAGCAATAAATAACCGTTCATATATATATATATATATATATATATATATATATATATATATATGCTCCTGAAAAATTTATTTCGGTTGAGCTCTGGGGAGGAAGTGGAGTTTGTAAACACTAAACAGTGACTATTACGGCTAATAATGCAAGATTCTTCTTTAAATCAAACCGAGTTCTCTCAGTCACTATGTGTTTATATAAAAATAAATACGCTTAAATTCACATTCATCCAACGGTTTAGTGGTAGAATCCCCGACTGATGCTAATTCAGTCGGGTTTCGATCCTAGCAAGAGGCAACCGGACGTCTAGCCATATAGATGTGTTGTGATACAGCGAGACAGTCTGTCTGTGGATGACGAATTATATTTATATATATATTTTATTACTTGGATATTTTCATTTAAGGGAGGTACTCAGGCTCTTCTTTCATACGTTTGCATCGATTTAATTCAGGAAAATAATTTTTTCTCATGGACGCATGCAACACTTTGTATTATTATGCAATAATTGTTTTCTCTAAAAGGTATTGCGAATATGTTATCGGAGAAATCATCTGTAGGTTCATCTCCTTGAGCCAGACTTAACTTTGTCCAGTTTATGATGAAATATAATTCAAAAGTGTTCATTACTTTTTCGTTATTTCAAGAATCAAATTTCACTTCCGTAAAACGCTTCTGTTTATGCGTGTCTGTGTTTTTCTTTTATTTTGTTTTTCTTTTAACAATTTCATTCTGTCGTTTTTTTTTCCCCGGACTTTTCTGGTAGATATAATTTCTCTCCGTTTAACCCACGATCCTGCTCCCACTTTCTTTCTCCCAAATATCATCCCTCGTCTTTTTTTCACTATCCCTTCTTGGCTCATTTTGTCCCACGTCATAGTTCCTTTACATTTCACTGCACTTTCATGAATTATTCGACAGCTCAAGTTTCCGGAACTAATTATAACTGTACACCTTAAAAACGTTTCTCAAAGATCCTTCGTATCAAGATATATATATATATATATATATATATATATATATATATAGAGAGAGAGAGAGAGAGAGAGAGAGAGAAAGAGAGGGAGATATAGTGAGTGAGTCAAAGAGAGAGAGAGAGATGGATTGTGGTTCGATAGAGTTGGGTGTTTTTTCCTCTGTATGTGCTGTATCCCTGCGGGACGTGGGCGATCATGGCTTCCCACAATTTCCTGTCCTTCACAACGCTTGGAATGGTTTGTCTTATTGCTATCTCTCATCCCTCTTATGCCAACCATTTATACCGTTTCGTTGGGTAGCTGCTTTACACAGTGGCTCTAGCTTTCAATATGTCTTGTGGGTATCAAAGTTTCTAGCGGCTTATATATATGTATATATATAAGTAAATGAATGTAAAGTAAATTCACAAACACACACAAAAGCAGTACACACCTACAAACAAATATATGTGTGTATGTATACGATGGATAAATTGTCGTCTAAATTACGCAAAAATGAAAATATCACTATTATCTCATTTTAATCGATATATTTACCAAAATTACACAAAAATATATTGAAATATGAAAGGATAAATATATTCAATATAATCGCCATTAGCTCCAACCCTGTCTCAAGACGACTTTGGAATCTCTTGCATCTCTTCTAGACAGTCTCCTTGTTTAAGTTAGTGAATGCACATAATAACAAAGGGTGTTACAGTCAGAGGAGTTAGATGGCCGAATATAAGGAGTGATATGGTCGCAGAAATTGTCTGACAGCCTTGACAGCGTCCTCCTGCTTGTGTGGCATGGTGGAGATTCATGTTGCCAGACATAACAGCAACCCTCTTGACCCATGGCAGCACTACATTCTCAAGGCACTTGATGTAGGCCTCCGTCTTGAGTCTGAGACCCTGAAGGAATATGAATGTAGGGATAACGTCGCTTTTGAGGCTACAGCAAACCAACGATTGTTTTGTGTGTTCACCATCTTATCCTGGCAGAAATGTTCGGTTGAAGGTTATGTTTGACATTCTTCAAAAGCTTCGTAGCTAGGTCTTTTATCTTGTCCTACATGGAACTGAATAAAAAATGGGCCTTTATCATATTGTATGAGAAGTACCGAATGTCTTCACTAAATGACTGATAAGAAACTTAGACACTCCTGTGCCCTGACTATGGATTTAATTGACTTGGAGGTATCGTTGTCAATCATGGCTGAGATCTCACCAGTAAATTCCTGACTTTTTTTCTTTTCATCAAAACGATTAGTGTGTGTTTTCCGTGTCACCGTAGCTTCGTAAATACTGTCATGAATTGTGTCATGGTGTATTTTTTTTTTCTTAGAGATTGCGCCCAAGTGAATCTATTATATTTTACAGACGACAAAATCAAAAAAAAAAAAATAGCACGAAATTAAAACTAAAGAAGGCGACAATTTACCTATCGCACCACATATGTGTATATATATATATATATATATATATATATATATATATATATATATATATATATAAAATTTCTCAGAGTTAACACTTCGAAAAAGACAATGTTTATAAATGTAAAAGACAACAGAAAAACTGTAAAAGTTGCCAACGCGTTTCGTCCAATGTGATTTTATTACAGATTTCCTATTGTCTTTTTTATATATAAAAAAATATATATATTAAGCATTACGCCCCGAGCAAGGCGTGAAGCCACTAGGATGCATGGGGTTGCAGAAGATTTGGAGCGAGAGCAGACAGGAGTGATAGGAGAAAGGATGAAGAGAAGGATAGTGGGTAGATCAAGGTAAATGGAGATGTCAATTGACATTACATTTGAATAGTTGGAGATTATAGCTTTCAGGGAAACATTAATTGGGAAGAGTGTCCCACAGGCGAGAGGTGCGAGGTATGAATCTACAGTGTAAGGGTGAGAGCAGGATGCCAGCCTCGTAGGGCGCTTGAATTCAGCGGAGCAATTACCATGAAAGTATTTGTAGAAAAGACAGAGAGAGGCGACGGCGCGTCTGTGAGAGACTGTAGACAAGATGTCAGATCAGGGACAATTATATTACATATCCGTCTCTGGATCTTGTCAAAAAAAAAAATCTTGTGAAAAAGAGCACTCAGAGTTATTGAAAAAAGAACGGAATCAATTAATAAACTTATACTATGTGAAAATTTACCAAGAATGTCAAAAATTTGTGCTGCATTAATCAAGGCTACAGGAGGATATTTTGACGAGAGCAAAATTTAATTAAAAAATGCTGTTTTTATTATTGCCATAATAAAATTTCTAATTTCTGCCTCGCTTATTTTCAACCATGTATATATTTGGGGCTGTTTTAAAAAATATTGCCATGGGTGGCTTCAAACCTTTGAACTGTACTATATATATATATATATATATATATATATATATATATATAGGTTGTGTGTATGTTTCTAGATTTATTGGGATGTTTTATTTTGCGTGTTCTTAGTTAATATTATTAATCACATCCACCCACGAATTCCTCCAAATTTTAAAACTACAAAAACCAAACCAAGGCATCATAGCTTCACCTGACGTCGAAAATTCATTCATAAATGTCGTTGCCGATCAATCCATTGACATTATCCTCAATTCTGTGGAAACTAATAATTCTTTCCCACCGCCTTCCATCAAGCCATTTATATTCAAATTACTATATGCATGCACAATAAATTCCCATTTATGACCATAATGGCAAAATTTACGCACAAATTAATGGTTTTAGTATAGGAAATCCACTCGATCGGTGCTTCTCTAAAGATTACATGTTCCATGTAGAAAACATATTTAAATAGGTTTGTAGACCTAAAATATATGTCCGCTACGTTTATTTTAGTAAATAACAAAGAAATACATACTTTCAAGACCACATTCGAAAAATAAACAAAGTCTGTCCTTAAATTTACCTACGAACCTAGTCAAAAATTAACTCCCATTCTTAGACGTTTTCACTTTTATCACCTCATTATATAACAAATCCACCAGTAGAGACTCTTGCCACTCTTTAAGAGTGAATTCCCACTCAGATATAAAATGGCAATGACAAAAACCTTCCTAAAATGTTTGTGCTTCTATTGGTTCCGCCCTAGGGCCAACATTTAGCAACTTCAAGATGACTAACCTAGAAAATAACGTATTTAATACCAAAAAAATTCGTTTACCTAAGATATGTAGATGTCATTCTCATTTTAATAAAAAAAAAAAGACGAAATACATGAACAATAAAAAATCTTTAAAAAAAACGTACTTAATTTCACATACGAACTTAACAAAGACAATAAAATCCCGTTTCTTGACGTATTGATAGACACTAATAATAATAAATTTATAAAAAAAAACAGCTAGCATAAACACGTGCAAAACCAACTATAAAGTGAATGTGCTAACTATTGCAAAATAGCTATGATACGAAACTTAACAAACCGTGCAAAAGCTAATTCTAATTTTCTAACTGGAATTATAATATTTATTTTTATTTCTATTTATATGATAGGTCGAAACGAGTTTTTTTTTTAAATTTTGGCTTGAGTGCGCGAAATATATTATTGTTGGGTTGGAATATTATTGGAGTTGAATATTTAAAGGAATTCTAGTTTAGTCTTGAATTTGAATTTAAGAATAGATTAAATTTTAGGATTGAAAATAATGTTGGAAATAAGAAATGCAATTTCTAAATTAGGGAGCTGCTTGTTTTGAAAACGTAAATAAACAAAAAATGAGAGTTAAAAAATCAAGTGGGTGTGCAACTCTATTTTAAAGATTATGGAAGTTATCCATAATTATAATACTAGACTAAATAATGCTATCAGTAACAAAAAGTATGCCGTGATAAAATAAGATTATATATATATATATATATATATATATATATATATATATATATATATATATATGGGAGATGAGTATCCATGCTCCTTTATAGCATATTTGCCACCGGTAGAATTAATCAAGTTTGTGGTCTGTTTCCGTAAGGGTCATATTTGCCGTGCGAAAAAATTTGAATCCCTGAGTCTGAATAAGCAACGGGGCGCCTCGCATAGATTTTTAGATTCTTTGCTCTAGTCTCTCTGAACACTGAACTCTATCCTCCTCCGTGCAACACTATTCTGAGCCTTTACTGTATCTATGTATACTGTGCACGTATCACAGATATGTACAGAGATTTGAAATTGACTCGTAATAATTTTATCACTCTTACAATTATGCCATGTTCTAAGACAAAGATAAGTTTGCTAAATTTTATCATATGCTACCGTTGTGCACGACTGGGGATAAATAAAAAATACTGATGAAATATAAAATATTTCGGCATAGATTCGCAACAGTCTTTTGCTACACTTTTAGAGATTTGAATTTATATATATATATATATATATATATATATATATATATATATATATATATATATATATAAGCGATAAAACATGCCAGAGAAATAAATGCGTTTTTTCAAAAGAAGGAACGGAATATCTATGCGAATGCAGACATGTATATTGCTGCTTGTTTCAACGCCACAACTTGATTGATATGTAAACGATGTCAAATGTGGCTCGGATGATCTATTGGATATATCACAGTTATAATTTGTATGAATCACTCGATTCAACTATCATTATCTGACGATGTATCCGTCTATCCACACTAATAATATACACACACATAAACACACGCTCATATATATATATATATATATATATATATATATATATATATATATATTTATATTTATGTGTGTGTGTTTTACGTTACGAAAAACAAAAAAATATGTTTTTATTCAGTATTCTAATGTTCTTACAGTTTTTTTTTCTATTATGCGGCCTAAGAAAGTGGAGAAAGTGAATAATTTCCCAAGCACCTTCGACCAATTCATGAGGCATCACACCATCAAATAATTATTCATGTTTATTTACTTATATATTTTCTGTCCTTTAAGTTAGTAAATTTATGAGTGATTCCCGTGCAAAATTAACCGTTTAATTAATCAGTTCCTTTATTCCTAGGTTTTCTTAAATAGTTGTTTAATTTATTCAGGTCTTTCTTCTGACTCAACCAGATATCTTTATCTATTAAGTGATCCTATTCCTTCAACTGTTCAGTTGGTCTTGAACTACATATATATATATATATATATATATATATATATATATATATATATATATATATATATATATATATATATATATATAGGGTGCGATGGGTAAATTGTCGCCTTCTTTAGTTTTTAAAAATAAAAATAAAAACACCATGACACAATTCACTCCGCCAATAATTACGAAGGTACGGCAACAGTGAAAACCCTCTACCCAGGCAATGATTAATAACGAAAAATCCAAGTAAGTTAAATCTATAGTTGGTCTTCTTTGTCGTTCTGATACTAACTGCATTTCTTCCGAAAGATATTTCCATTTCACTGTTATATTGAACACATAAAATGTTTAACATGAAATGATATTGAGCAAAAGGCGATTGAATAATACTTATAGCTATCAGAGATAAATTTCGTATTAATATTGTAGATGCAATTAGAAATTCTTATATTATTTAAATACAATTTAGTTTTGCATTGTTATTCAAAATTCAACACAAACTTGCTCTATAAATGTAGAATTCAATTTAAATAATTTCCCATGTTTTACATTGCCTTGTGCATTTAAGAAACTTTTGTCCTGTGAACATAAAATGGAAAAATGCCTTGAAAAAATCAGGAGATAAGAAGGAGACGGAAATCGACGGCAACGATTACGCTTATCTCAGTAACAGATAGCGACAGGACAGGAGGATGATAGGCAGAAATATCGATAGGGCATCGCGAATGTCGTAAAGCAATAAGAGCACAAGCCAGGAGACGTAAGGCACAATAGCGAACAAATGAAACATAAGAAGAAGGTAATAGGTGAAAAGCAGACCTGCAAGTAAGAGAGGGGGCACAATACAAAGAAGACAAAAGGAAACAGGTATTGTAATGATTTACACTATTTATATTATCTGTAAGGACACTAGGCTCAGTGGATAAAGTCGCTGGCTGAATCCAGTGACTTGAAATGAAGTGATTTGTGACAGCAGAAGTGAACAAAATCTTGGAGAGTTGAGGTAAAGGGAGATAACTGGTAGTGAGACATATTCACAAAGTTTCGGCTGTTGTACGCTGTGGCCTTCTTCAGGTTATTGGAATTTCGAATCGAACCCTTTATTCCTCAAAGACACATGGCCCAATCGATAAAGACGTTGGTTTCATCCATTGACTAGCGCGAAAGAGTTGTGTGTTCAATACCAGGCTACAGCAGTGGTGAAATAAAAACTTGGAGAGTTAAGTTAAAGGGAGTAACTGATACTGAGACATATTCACAACGTTACGGCCTTCTTCAGGTGACTGGAATTTCGAACCGAACCATTTATTCCTCAAAGACACATGGCCGAGTCGATAAAGACGTTGTTCAATACCAGGCTATAGTAGTGGAGAGTTGAGTTAATGGGAAACAACTGAGACATCCGGAAGATACATGGTACGTGGAACTAGAATAATCTACAACGGTGGACGAAATAAGTGGTTCAGTTAGAAATCCAATCACCCGAATAAGGTCTGTGCGTACAATGGTCGAAACGTCGTGAATATGGCAACGAAGATGGGGACAAAAGTCTAAGCAATGTAATTAGTGTAAATAAAATGAAACAGAGGATGGAGCTAA
>CAHIKZ030000163.1:372500-385000 GCA_903632075.3 Acanthosepion pharaonis | reverse complement strand
CACAAGGAATGTTAAAAGATTCATGTTAAAAAGATAAAAAAATTAAAAATTAAAAAAACAAATGAAAACTACAGACAAAAGTTCATTTTCTCCATCAAGACATTCATTTCTGTAGTTCACTGCTACCTGCAAGCAGAAATATTTCTTCTACTGATGATTGCCATGTTGGCCGAAACTAGTCGTGGAATCTAAATGAAATAATAGTAATAAAAACGAAAGAATATTAATCTACAACCCTGTGTGTCTGAAGATTTTAATTTTTTAATATTTCTTATTGTTCAATATATATATATATATATATATATAATCCCTTTAGAAGATGTTTTTATTGGATACTCATATCTGAGTAGGCGCTCAGTTTATTTATTAAACTCACTTGATCTAACGAAGGTTCCCTTTGCCCAGTTCGGTGACGCAGGTTCAAGTGCGCATGTCTTTTCGATGAGATTTCTTGAATTTTCTGGGAGGTCGACGAAAATATATAAATCTACTGTTTATTAAATAAACGGAACATCTACTCAAATATAAATAGTCACTAAATAAAATAAATTACTTCGAGAAAATCTATAAAATAAAATAAATAAATGTCAATTGTTCCTTTATAAAACCTATACCTATATCTATCTATCTATCTATATATATATATATATATATATATATATATATATATATATATATAGATAGATAGATAGATAGATATAATTTATTTATTCAAAAATTATAGCATAAGCATGTTATAAAATCACTACAAAATTAGCCATATTTTTTCCAACACTTTTGGTGTCTTCTCAAGTTATGGTGTTGAATGTACAATAAAGATTTTTCAAAATGTTCAAATCAACCAAACACACCTCGCAGGGGGAAACACTGTTATATAAACTACAATGACCAATCAAAATACAAGCATATTGACAACGAACCTTGTTTATAATAATTAATTCCTTAATGTTAATATTAGGCGAAAATAGAAATTATTCTGATTAATTTGAAATTATACTGTGAAATTAAAAATAAATATTACCAATTTGAAATTTAGCCTGTATTAAGTTTAAAATGTAAAATTATATATATATATATATATATATATATTTCTTTACATGCTATTATTATTACATTCCTCCATTCCCCCCTTCTCCCTCACTCCTTTCCTTCCTTCCTTTCTTCGTCTTTTTCTTCAATATTTTTTCTTTAGTCGCCCACATTTCATGGATTTCTATACACATTTCTTCCATATTACATTTTCTTTCATCGAATTCTCCTTGTGTTTTCCAACTGATATTTGCTTTCTTTTTTTGATGATTATTCTTTTTTTTTTGTCAGATTTTCTCAGTCATTTTATTTCTGTTGTTAAACGTTATTTTTGCCTTTTCTTTCTTTCCCTCTGTTCCTCTTTCTTTGTTCCATTATCTTTCTTTCTTTTACCTTTCGTCATACCATTACGTTTTGCCTATTTTTTTAAACAAAAAAATTCATTCATTTTATTTTTCATTCCAACGTCCTTTCTGAAATATATTTACCTTAGTAAAGAATATAAGAAAAGTCATTTTTAAAAGTCCTTATTTGGAAATTATTTCATTCTTTATGTCTATTCTTTTTTCGAATTTTCCCCGAATTTCCTTCAGTATTATTTACCTCGTGTCTTGAAAATTTTCTTTACTTTTCGTAGATGTTAATAATATAATTAATTTCGATCATTTCTCTCCCCTCATATTTAGAATATATATATTTTTTATTCCGTATTTCTTATAAATTATATTATAAATCACTTCATTTCGTTAGTCAATTTTTTTTCTCGTTTCTGTAATCATGCAACTAAGGTTTATTATTTTGTTTTTCGTTTAAACCTTGGGAATTATTTACATAATTCTGTCTTTCTTCTTTCAAATTGTAATAATTTATTTATTTAATATTTAACTCTCATCCTTTCTGAAGTTAAAATCGTTCAAGTTTGATGGAGAAAATATACAACTATTTATTCATGTCTCTTTTGGTATGGCCTGCAAATAACAAAAATAACTTTACTCATTGCAAGCCAATTCAAAATAATAAATATCATGACTGTCAACTCTAAATAAAAATTGTATCTTTCAAAACATTTTTGACTGAATTATGAATTTGCGAAACATTGAAAACACACGAACCGCTTCTGTAATGATAATCTTCCATTGATCTCATAGTGTTAGCATTTAGATTTAGACCGTAATTAATGAATTCTAGTAAAAAGCAAATTTTGATCTTTAAAAATAATTTTGAATTTAAAAGGATTACCTTTATTCGAATCCTAAAATATTATACAGGTTTGTGTAAACAATTAAAATTCCCCATATCAAGTTCAATATCTGATGTATAGTTACTCTAATCAGATTTTAAACTTCCAGTTGGTCGATCGACTCCGGAGCTTCGGCTTTAGTGCATTCGATTCGCAATAGATCTTCCGTTTCTAGTCTGATGTCCAAGCTTATCGTCGTCCCCTCTTATATTCATTTAAAATTCTTCCTTGTCATTTTTTTTATCTACCGACATGCGACCATTATTTGACGGAGACCCAAGTTTCATTGGACTATTCTTCCGAAAACACTGACTTAAAGGTTACAAGTTTTGTATAGATTCATAAGAAAATAACACTTCATTCAAACACGGACATCATTGAGGCAATGGCATATCCAACATTTCTCAAAGTTATTCGGACATTTCTGTTGGTTCCATAACATTTCAAACGATTCATTCTACAGCCTTCTTCAAATCTACGATCCATAAGTAAAGAAATGTTCTTCATATTCAGACAAGAAGCTCACTGCCGCCTTTGAAGATGTGTTTGCTCCAAACTAAGATTCAGTAACAAAATATATCAAGCTAACTCGTCGCTTTTTAATGTTTATTGTAATGGTCTCGATAATATTGGCGGACCAAGAATTTGGCGTGAGAGGTGGTCCGCTCCGGGCGGAAAGTTGTAGTGGGTGGCAAGTTATTTGGTGGTGGAGGCGGCATTGAGACTTACGTGTAATGAAGTAGCAATGAAAATTAGTTTTACTATTCTTTCTCTCATTTCACATTTTTATATGTCTACTACCCGTTTGTTCCGTGTTAAACGCATGTTAAAGAATCTATATGAACATTACGAGCTCACACGCACTTAAACACACACACACAAACGCATGCATAAAGGCATTCACACGCACACGCGCGCAGTTACACAAACACATAGTCACACTTACACAGACACACACGCACTTACACAAAGACTCATTTTTTACAAATTAAACTAAAAGTGATGAAAAATTATTACCAGTCGAAAAAGAAAAACGATATTTGCTTATCTGAACATTACGCATACACTTGCGCACAAACACTCACACGCACACACATATTCTCTCTCATTCTCGCGTACACAATAACACACATACTTTCACAAATTAAACTAAAAATAATGAAAGATTTTTATCTAAAAAACAATGTTTGCTTATTTTCTGAAGTGTGTGTGTTTGTATATTTTGTGTGTATGAGTGCATGTGTGGGTATGAGAGAATGAGACAGAGAGTGTTCGCGTGTGCGTGCATGTCTGCGCGCTACTACTGCTGTCTAAATCTAGTAAACCTGTGTAAATCGATGTTGCCGTATCTATCTATCTATCTATCTATCTATCTATCTATCTATCTATCTACCAATTCTTTAAATTATTACATTTACTTTTTCTCTTGTTTTCATTCCTGATCATTTCAAATATAATTCTTGCAACTTATTCATGACTAACTTTATAGTAATTCCAATAATAAATGTTACCATATAAATATGAATGAAGATTCGCTAATTTTTCTTAACAATATATCAGAATTTTCATCATTCAAATTCTGCATTAGCTTTTTGAGACTAAAAGCGAAAAAAAAAGAAACCGTTACTTAAAATTAATATTTAGCCAGTAAAATTAATTTATGATTTTCAGGTGGAAGATACAATTCATAAAAAAGAATAATAATATTTTAATTATGCTAAATACTGAACGTAATCCTCTATAAACTCTAATATAGGAAACATTATTTTTAGTAGAAAGAAGAATCAAACTTCAAGTGCTAATAAAATCAGTTTTTTTTTACATTATTATCATTATTATTATTATTATTATTATTATTATTATTATTATTATTATTATTATCTTCTAAATTAGCAACATATAATTTATTTGAAATATATTTCACTTTATTTTTATTTTTTCCTCCCAACTTTTACTGTTGCCATAGTCTTTAGTAGCATTATTAATATTCTTTAATATTAGCTTTGTTTAATTTACTATATACATACTAAAATATTATGAGAGTTAATAATGTTAACAAAATTATTAGTGTTTCATAAATTACTTATACATACTTATTTTGCCGATAGTATTTATTTTAACGCCATATACTGATTGTTAATGTTATTATTATTATTGTTAATGTCATTATTATTATTTTTAACATTATTATTACTGGTAATGTTATCATTATTATTGTTAATGTTATTATTATTTTTAACGTTATTATTATTACTGTTAATATTATTATTATTATTGGTAATGTTATTATTATTGGTAATGTTATTATTATTGGTAATGTTATTATTATTATTTTTAACGTTATTACTATTACTGTTAATATTATTATTATTATTGGTAATGTTATTATTATTGGTAATGTTATTATTATTTCTAACGTTATTATTATTACTGTGTAGTATTATTATTATTATTGTTGATGTCATTATTTTTTTTAACGTTATTATTATTATTATTATTACTGTTAATGTTATTATTATTGTTAATGTTATTATTATTATTATTGTAACGTTATTAGTATTACTGTTAATATTATAATTATTATTATTAATGTTATTATTATTATTGTTAATGTTATTATTATTACTGTTGTTGCTATTATTATTTTTGATTTTATTGATTTTGTTGTAGACATTGTCATTTTACTGAAGAAATTACAACATTTTATGAGAAACAAGTGATAGCATGTCTTCTCAATACTTAACCACACTTCTCAGTATTTTAGCTGATATTAGCAATAGTTGCGATTTCTTGTTGTTGTTGTGGTTCTTCTTCTTCTTCTTCTTCTTCTTCTTCTTCTTATTATTATTATTATTATTATTATTATTATTTGTGAATACAATTTTTTGTATTTACTTAAAGGTGGTCTACCAGGAATTCCTTCAATGTTTTTTTCCAATCGATCCGAGGGCTCCAACTATAACTGAAATTATTGATGTCCTCATGTGCAACAATTTTTAGATTTCCACTTCAAGGTACTTGTATTTTGATAGTTTCCTGAACATCTTCAACGATATATTGCAATCACTAGGGACTTTATATCAATAAGAAAATATATTTTGTTTTTGTGGTCTTTGATCAAGATGTCTGGGGGATTACCTGTTATTATTATTATTATTATTATTATTATTATTATTATTATAGATATATAATAAATTTTAGATATTAGAAGTTAGCGAATTAGTAATTACATTGAATGTGCCATTTATTATATAGAGAGGTAAAGGCCATAGATGTGATAGAGAAATAAAGATATTGAGAGACTCAAACTAGAAAGCTGTCATTATTATTATTATTGTTGTTTTTGGTAGTTTTGGTGATAGATTTTTTTTTCGTTTTCTTTCTTGCTGTTTCCTGTTTTCCTGATTTGTTGTTTGATACATTACTTTAAGAAATCTTTAACCTGAGACATGAAACCAAAAATGATTTTTCATAGAAAGTTATTGAGCAGCCATTCTATATCGACGTCGAGTTTTTCATTTCTCTTTTCTTTTTCTTTGATATTTACTTAATAATTTGTGTTTTCTTCCCTTTGTTGACTCATACTAGATTGAGTCATTTAATTTGGATTGAGTGATCATTGAATCTCAAAATCTCTGAATTCTTCAGATAAAGCAAAGATTCTAGTCTGTATTTCAATCTGCCATTCTATACATTGTTACAATGCTTACAGAGATCCTAGATGATCGCGTTTTACACACATATTGAGTTGTTATTTCTGCGATTATCTGGTTGTTTGACTCGTCTTTTCTTTCCCCGCATTTTCTGTTTGTTTTTGTTATTAAGATTCACCCTGTGCAAGGCCCGGGGTCCACATGATGTAGATGGTTACATCAAAGGGCAGTTTATATGGATGTGAGGGGAAGATACCTGTTAACTCTAAACTTTTGAACAGGTTAATGTTGTAGTGATCGGGGAAACATCCTCTTGAGAGTCTGTTCCACAGGACGGTGATTTGCGGGATGAAGATGTTTGAGTTAAACTTACTTTTCGCCAATGGAATACGGAGAGAATGTGGGTGGCTTGCTTTTTAGTTGATTGGCGTTTCGACCTGGAAGAACCAAGGAATTACGTTCGTCCGATCACATTCGATGGAAGTAGCGATAGAGCAGTGAGAGACTCCCGCATCTCGACTGTAAGAGGGAGGTTGAACTGTGGAAAATAATTCACCACCCACAAGGACTCGGAGGCACTTTTGAACTGTGTCAAGACTAGAAAGTCAGGACTGGGCAGCTCTTGCACAAATATGGAGAGAAGACTCTATTTTCGGCCTTATTTGGCTCTTATAAAGGTAGAGACAGATCTTACTATGTGTTATCTATTTTCAATTTCATATATTAGTAATTAGTCATAAGTAATGTCCGTGTTCTATTGAGGTGTCGATTGTACCATCTTAGCTATTATATCATAACAGCTAATGAATAATCGGTTACATTCAACAATGTTCATCATAAAAGGAAGTTAACAGATTAGAATAAATTTCCACAAAACGACCTCGAATAATGTGCCTATTGGCAGAAAGGTAATGTTGTGAGCGCAGTACGATCATCTGGATATTTTTCATTTGTATTCTTAAAGCGTAATGCAAATTTATAGGTTCATCAGCTGCAACGCGTCTATAAATGTTTGGTCGAAATTCCCGATAGCAAAGATGATCTTCCTGACAAGAAATGCCGCATACATTAAAGATAAAACAGAAAAAAAAATATTTCGGTACTCATTTTGTCTGTTTTTCTCCAGCCGCTATATTCACCTGAACATATACAAAAGATTATGAACTTTTTTGAACGCTGAAATACACTTTCATGAGGTAAACCTTACCTAAAGAAAACCAGATTCAAGATTCGTAAAATCTTTTTTACATCAAACCTGCTGAATTTAACTCAAAATTTATCCTGGCGTATTGCAAAAAGTGGCGAATATATAATTGAATGTAACTGCAATTTATTTTTTGAAGGATAAGGTTGATCAAAATAAATGTAAATTATTACATAACTTAACCTGATAGTTTTTTCTTTTTTTTATCTTATGGCCGCTTTTGAGATCAAATTACCTTTTCTCTTTAGGTTAAAAATCTGTAGCCGTGTCCTTGTCATTTTATTTACTATTTCTCCTATTTGTCTTCTTACATATTCGTATAATTGTTTTTCCTCCAAATTTATGATTATGTTTTGTTTGCTGAATTTCTATTCCTATGTCTGTATTTTATTATTTGGTGTCAAATTCCCTTATTCATAATTCTGTACCTGTGCGATTTGATTAAACTGCTTTCTCAATGCTGACACCATAACGCCAGATTTTATGATGTAAGTCAGTTTTTTTTTTTTCACGATAAAATTAATTTTCGTAATTTTTTTGTATATAAAGATATTCATGTGCGTAATATATTGTGTGATATTCAACCATATTAGAAAATATTGGTAATAACTTGTTTTGTTTTTGCCATTTTTATGTGTTTAAATAAATCCAAAAGAGATAGGCTATAAAAAACTGTATCATACTTCTATATATACATATATGCTATATACGTAAATAAATTATTAATTTATTATTTTATATGTTCATGTAGATTCCTTAATATTTTAAAATATTCATATTTTTCAGTTATTGATTTTACCCTTTCAATTTAAATTTTACTATAATGTGAAACAGTTTTATTGCTATTCAATATATTCTTATTAAATATTATTTTCTATTCTCCTATTTCTTTCTATTAATGTTTCACTATTTTCTATTGGATTATTATTTGATAAAAGAAGAACTGTTAACAATGCCATTAATTTTGTCTACAGAAAGATCTTTTTTATCAAAGTGAGAAGTGGTTGCCATTACAGAATATCTTTCGTGAATAATCTTAAGCATCAAACTTCTACAGGAAATCCTTCGTATTTATCTTGACAACATCACAGATTGATAAGGGATCTGTAATTGTATTGCCTATAAAAGTAGCCTCATATATTACGCTACACCCTGATGTCTTTTACGTCATTTTTGTTGATTATTTCAATAAAAGACCCGAAGTCAATAATCTAGCTAACATATTAAATCTACGTTCATCGTTAAAATACAGTTGAGAAATCAGTTACCGTGTATTCCTTTGCCAAACGTAAACATTTCTATTTGTAATATTTACTTAAAAGTGATGGGCTGCTTACTTTTCGTCAGTAATGTTCTTAAAATTCTGCACTTTTCTCTTTGTACACATTAGCGACCCCAGCTACTTCGGTGTTTTAATTTTGTTGTTATACCTTTCTTAAAATCACTTTTATTTATTCTTATCTCCCCTATGTTTTAAATCCTTCTCGCTATTTCCAATCACTTTAATATCTTTCTTTTTGGTTATGTTTCTTACGAATGATGACAATCTTTATATATCTGAATATATATAAATGAATATCAATAATTAGACTACAGCTTTATTCATAATATGAGACACAATTCACAAGTTTCATAATAAAATCTCACATGTTATTATTACAATATGTAATGACTTTTGCGCTGTTTTCGTCTAGTTTTTCACGTATCTGAATTTCTATTTTGTCCTTTTCAAGAAGGGTTCTTTATATGTCACAATGCAAATGCTTGGATCTTTATTCTTTTAATCCCGTTCCTTCCATGCTTTACTCTTCTTCTATTTCTGTCTATAATAATAGTAACTGTTTCAAAAATAATTTAAGTTTAACGTTTTGTCGAGTGCCCTGATGATTTCCTTGGTAGTTCAATATTTTCTGCTATGTTTCTAGGTTCATTGCCAACATTGTATTTTTTTTCAATGCCAAATCCAATTCCTTTTGTCATGTCAGAATTTTCTGACATTTTCTGAGAGGGTTTTCACAAATGCTCTTTCTTATCGAAGCCTTTATGATCATCGATAATAATTAGATATTTAACATTTTCTCGAAACATTGCGAAACTATATTTTTGATATCAATAAACTCTTACAGCTGAATCAAACCTTCACCTTTGTTCAAATTAATTGAAACAAGAGCTTTAGTTTAATTTCTTTCAGCATTCAGTCAGTTTTTCGACAGGGTGTAATCGATTTCTATTTTTTCTCAGATTAGGTCATTTGATGTGGTGTGCAAAAATATGAATCTCTATTTTCGGGGTGTATGATGAAATTTGTTTGGCCTTGAAAAATATTGCGTCATCCGTGATAGCATCAGATATTCTTCAGGCCCAGAAACTATTGTCTTCACTGTCGATTAGTTGTCCTACGGCTATTGTCTACGATGGACGTTCCTCCAAGGAGGCGTACAGAAATTGTAACGCTTCGTGAACGGACTGGAAAGACTTATCAGTGAACAAATCAAAGTACTATACACTGTCCTGGAAACTCTTCTGATTTAATCTAATCTAGAATCTATGGTCAATGTGCATAGAAAGATTTCCTGGAATACGAAGCACTAACATGTGCTCTGATCATGTTTCATAGAAAAATACGAAAAAAAACGTAAATAATAACGGAATTATTCATTTTGTTTCAATTAATTTGTACAGACTGTAACTTCCACATAGGATGTAGTAACTGTCCATCTCCTCAGACTGTTTTCTTCTACAGAGGAGCAACACAGTGTTCTTGTTTTCAAGCAGGACACGGCAAAAAAGTAAAAAATGAAGCGAGCAGAGGATCCGACACATTGTTAATTATTTATTTTTTCAACCCATCAACATCTTATAGCACAATATTTACTGTATGGACATGAAAAAAACCGTCTTTTATTAACTAGTCTTCTAAATGGAAAATGCAAGCTTTGAAAGCCAGCATTCAGAATTATTGCTTTTGTTGGAATTCGAACATTGTCCTCAGATATGCCTTCATCTTCTTTAAAGTTATCTAACCATACACAATTTCTACGCTTATTTTAATGTTCATTTCAGATTGAGAATTTATATCAGAAAAGTTTCGTCAAAGGAAATCATGGATGATATTTGTATATATTACGTTCTTTAATCAAATATAATCCTCGACACAGAAAGCATGATTGCATAGATCAATAATGCATACACAATGGAAGTTTGGAAGTTATATTCCTAATAATCTTCACCTTGGTCAAGGGAGTAAGTAAAGCACAAGAATTGTATTATCATTTCTATCTCTAAATGCAGACACATTTACATAATACAAACGTGAACTCACACACGCACACACACTCACGCGCTCACACACACACACACACACACACACACACACACACACATATATATATATATATATATATATATATATATATATATATATATATATATATAACAATAAAAATATTTAAAAATAAAATCTCCAGACACACTGGGTTGTATATTAATATTCCTTCGTTTTTATTATTATTTCATTTAGATTCATATATATATATATATATATATATATATATATATATATATATATATATATATATATATATATATATATATATATAGTCAACCACAGAGACTTTTCGCTGTATCACAGATCTTCAATGTGTCTAGACGTCCGGTTTCTTCAAGCCAGGGTCGAACTGTGACCGATTTGCTCATCGTCGCACGGCAGAGTGAAAGGAAAATTTTAACATTGTTTCATTGTTTTATACCAAATGCACCAGTAGGCATGAGAGCTCAATTCATATATATATATGTGTGTGTGTGTGTGTATGCGTATGTGTGTGTGTATTTAGGCACCATTCCTTCTTTCATGCACATTTCAATGAATACGACCGACAAGCTGCTTTGATATAGGATTTTATACACGTTCTCATGCAATCTAATATTTTTTTTTCTTTTCAGAAAACATTTTATAAATACATACATAGAACAAACTTTTTCTTATTTAACAGTTAAAATATTTCATGCTTGAAATTGGGTAAATGTATTGCCGAAAGCACTCGGACAAGAATATTCGGATAGTTTTCCTATAATTTATCATCTGAAAAGAAAAAAAAAACATATTAGATCGCATGAGAAATTATATAAAAACCTAAATCAAAGCACCTTGTATTTCGTATTTTTTCACCCCAAGCATGGCGGAAGTGCCATTAATATGAATTGAGTTACTGAGTATGAGAGAAAAGACTGCGTATTGACAAGAGTGAGGAAAGAGCAAAATTGACGGGCTTCATGAATACAGAATGTGGTGATTTACGTTTGATATAATGGAATATACATACACCTGTGTTTCCCCTCACTGGAATATGATCGGCTGGTGTCCGTCATAAATACCGACTGACGTGTATGTACGTCAGAGTCAAGAGCCTTACTCTGAGAGCTAAGTCTATAACGAAACCCATTGGATTACGCCATTGATCTACACTTCTTACCTGCGACTACGACGCATACCAGTCGGTAACTGCTACCGTATTCTACTTGGTTATAGTAGCCAAAACCACGTATCTACTTCGTTTAAATATATCCCTTTCCGGGTCATATCAACGTTCCATTTAGATCTTTGAAGTTTGCAATTATCAGAAAAACATGTAAACGGGAGGGATTTCCGCAGGCGGGAAGTGCAAGAAAAGATTCTGTTTGAGTCGAAGTGATAGTCGCATTTAACTATTTCGTCAGTAAAAGGGTGGGAACTAGAATTCAATCTAGTAGCACGCTTAAATTCATGAAGACGGTGCAGCAAGGAAAAAGTTTATCAGAGCAGTTGCCTTGTCGGTGAAAAAGTGACTGTAGGCGAGATATCAAGTCAGGATCGATTACATTGCAGATCAGATATAATAGAAGTATTCAGTAAACGGGCAGATGGTAGATTTGTGCAAAATAGATTGACGAGAAAATTTTGTTTCGCAACGACAGATTAATTCAACCTTCCTTATAGGATTTGTATGCAGAAAATACAAAATACCTGATATTTTTTTTAGATTTACTACATAAAGGTCACAAGAAGCCTTCCCTGAATAATTACTGACGGCACATGCACACACACACACACACACACACACACACACACACACACACACACACACACACACACACACACACATATGTGTGTGTGTGTAAATTGAATTTTGAAGTCAACACCAAGAGGCGACAGACTGTTTTATGCTAAATGCAACCATCAGGCCACCTGATTGCGTTTAGCATGAAACAGTCTATCGCCTCTGAGTGATGATTTCAATGTTCATTTTTATATTTATATTTACATACGCCCTATCTCTAATACTGAGCACTTTTATCCCATAAATATAATATACAATAAATCTATATTTCTTCATAT
>CAHIKZ030000163.1:332500-367500 GCA_903632075.3 Acanthosepion pharaonis | reverse complement strand
TGAGAATTGGAGAATTTAAATACTTCCAGGAAATATTGAAGACAATAGAGTCAGAAGAGCGAAGCGCATAATCTAATTGTGTAATTTGTTAGCAGAAAAGGGATTAGGAACTATAGCAAAACATACTAAGAACAAAAACGGACAGGAACTTGTGGAGAGCCATTATCAGACACGCCATGAAAATAAACTGCGAGAAGAAGAAGAAGAAGAAGAAGAAGAGGAGAAGAAGAAGAAGAAGTATATAGAGGAAACGTATTTTCTTAGGCAAATTATATATTACTAGCAGCATGGCCCGGCGTTGCCCGTGCTTGATTCAAAAATCGTACGAATTATACAGCAATTTTCTTGTATGAAAAGGAAAAATGGAATGGAGTTTGCGTATCACTGGCTGAGGACTTCAGTGTAGACCACATTTTCAGCTTTTTGCGAGGGTGAATAAAGGAACACATCCTCGCGCCTGCCGACTCGAGAGGCAAGCTACGTAAAGTTGGCCATCTGAGAAGCACTGCTCCTCTCAGTGTACACCAATGACAGACAGTGTTTGTCCTTGGGCCTTCAAACCCTTCAAATGGCTCCTTCACATGGTGACCCCCAATGGCCTCGTCATAAATCCGGTCAATTTAGCTAAAACCGACATGCGGTTCAGGTGCAATCTGGGCGTATCGGTTTTTATCGATTTTCCGCGCTGTTTAGGGGTCCGTGGTCATGAAACTTCTGGACAACACTTCTAATGGTAGACTATAAGAGGGTGTCAAATTTGGTTGTAATGCGATCATTCCTTCTGTAAGCAGATTTTTTCGATTATCGATTTTTTCGATTATCGATTTTTTCGGAACCTGAGTCCGAACTCAAAAATCGGGCTCCGTCATATCCTTACGGCAGCCATTTGCAAACTTATGGTGAAAACCGCATCGAAATCGGGTGAGAAATGCGGCCTGGGGGAGGTAACAACGCCTACGACAGACACACAGACAGACAACATGAGAAATATAGATAGTAGATTCTTGTCACTGTGTATTGCACACTGAAATTAGACAGCAGTCTACTGGTGCACCACTAAACATACGCATACACACAAATCAAAAATAAATAAATAAAGAAAGAAAGAAAGAAAGAAAGAAAGAAAGAAATCACTATCGAAGGAAAAGTATTAACATTAAAAATATATCGAAAATTGTCAGCGTGCGGCTTTGGTCTTTTTACGCAGGGCCCAAGAAAAAAGCTATCCATCAAGCAGTATAAAACATTGCCCTAAAGGGTAACAGTTCAAGTGATACCCGGGGTGCGTTTTGTCTTTCATTATGATTTCTGCTTTGCTGCGACAACAAAAATAAAAAAACAAAATGTCCTGCAAACAGGGTAGCGATCAGCCGATTATTTTCTGGGCAATATTTATATTCATTTAGTGAACTCTCTTGTCCATTGCCGAGCAAATGGCATACCAATGAGTGGCGCAGTACTCAATATAGCAGTCGTATAAGGTTGTCGTCTCTATAAAGATATAAATAAGTAAAAAATTATTCATACCGTCCCGGTGTCGTGTCCATAAAAAATAAATAAAATTAGTTATAGTGTCAAAAAAATATAATAAAATAATTATAACAATTGTAATTATCATTAATTCACTCATTCTAAACCAATGAGCATAGATCCCACTTTTCTCCGCTACACACACACCTATATGTGACATTCTCACTAACGTAAAAGCAGTTCTCAAGGACAGTTCGTTAACACGTGCGTCAACGGAAATTTCACTTCATTTTCAGGCCTTAATAGTGACATTTATCTTTTAGCAATCAGCAAAACTTCGAAGTAAGTAAACCCCAGGCACTTCTTGTATTTTGCAACTAAATCTGCTGGACATTCATTACATACATGTATATAAAAAATACGAGAAATACAATATGCACTTATTCTTTATCTTAACATTTTATCGGATTCCGATCCATATTTGATCTTCTTTTCAACCCAAACTCACAATTTTACTCATTATTACTCTCTCTCTCTCTCTCTCTCTCTCTCTCTCTCTCTCAACCAGTTAATAAATAGTTAATAAATAATATTCGTTTTGTTGTTTCCCCGTCGTGCTATTTCTCATTTTTACGAATATTTATTCTATATCTAAATATAAGAGGATTTATAATTATTTACTTAGTGTTATAACTCCCCTACAAGCAGCTCTCTTAAGAGATTATATCTTTGTAAATATTTTTGTAAATATTTTCAGTAAATAAATTCGTCGCTGCGCTGTCTAGGCTAACGCAATGGTATTACTAATCCAGGAGAGGCGCACCTGGCGAGAAAGATAAATTTTTCAAACTCCCGCCACAAACACCGCCGGTAACCAAAAAAATTCAGTTGTTTCTCCAAGTCCCCCGCCAGCTTCTTTGTATTTTCATGATGTTTAAAGCAAGGTTATTCACCGAGCTAATGCAGCTTGTCATTTTATAGACCAAAAGTTTTGATTCTTCGGAGACTGCGATATAACATTTACTACTTTGTCTAGAAAAAATGATTTAGTTGTATAAATCATAGATAGACAGATAGATAGATAGATAGAATTTTTCAATACATATATAAAGAATGTTTATTTAAAATTTAAATATATCAATAGTCATTTATCACTATATACCTCTGACATTCTCAACACTTCAATAAGCAAATATATGTTTGCATACACATATCATTATTTCTAGGAACATAAGTACAACAACGACAATATTTTAAACGAAAGACGATATACTCTCAGATATCTGTTTAAAATCGTTCTGTTATCAATACGAAGGTATTAAAGGACTTTTATTTCAATAGGTCCTTTTTTTTCCCTTCGTCTCCAGTACAGTGACATCGGTTTCGACTAGTGTCAATAAATCTTGGATCCTCTCCAGCCGGAAATGTCTTCCGTTACACACAGGGGAAGCGGTTCGGTATATAGTTTAACGCATTAATGTTAATCAGTGAATAATAACGTATATTCCGTCCGGTTGCTTAACCTGTAGCGAGTAAAACCAGGTCAACGTCAGAGTTGCAGTCAATCAAAATCTTAGACATTCTCTTTCCATGTTTTTTTATATCTTAGTACTGCACAAATTTTCAAGCTATTTCCCTATAAAATTTTGATGGGCAATATAAATTTCAATTTAAAATTTATAATGAAAAACTTGGTAATCCGTATGGTCAGTCCCAAGGAGGATGAAGAGTTCAATGTAAATTCAGAGCTAATAATCATTTTTCGTTTCACATTTTGGAAGTGAAGTCTGATGATCCAGGGTACTTTAAAAGGTCTCTGGTGAAATAAACTATTACAATGGAGCCTTAAAGTGGTCTGTTTTTCTTTAAATTAATATATATATATATATATATATATATATATATATATATATATATATATATATATATATATATATATATATACTTGAGAAATCATATGTTCTCGTATTGCAAATTATACAAGCCGGTATATTCCCAAGGTACGCCTAAGAAAAATACACAATTACTCGAGAAAAATATATATTTCATATATTATTTAAAAATAGACATCATCCCGTGGTAACTCCTAGATGAAATCAAATTTGGGTCCTCGTCAAGCTTCAAACGAAACCCAAGACACAAATCAAGACGCCGGCATTTTTTGTTTGTTTCTTTCTTTCTTTCTGTGACAAAAAAAAAAAAAAATTCGCGTTGTATGTGTAGGTTAAAAGTGAAAATTTAGGCTCGTTCCCAAATTGTTTTGAGTAAGATGTGGCTTTTATATCAAGGAAGCGATAGGTAGAATCTCTACACCAAAATTTATTCCCGTCATTTTCACCGGAAGTGACAAATAATATTCACTTAGTGATGGGTCTGCGATGTTTTACCTTCATGTGAGCGAATTGAACAGTGACAATCCTTATGGATGAGTTTATGAAATTTGTTACACATTTTAGTTATGTTCCTAGTGATTGGTCAATCTGAACGCACATCATTCGGAACAAACATTCAACCGGCATAAAAAATCCGTGGCAATTCAAAATCTTATTCCAAAAGCTTGACAATTTATTTGAAGTGTTTCAGAAGCACATTTGCCGGTACGTTGCTCGAATTTGTCAAACATTTTAATGATCAAATGTTTGTTTTAACAAAGAGTCACATATAAGTTTATGAAATAATTCAACGCGAGTAGATAATACAAAGCCTATTGGTAGACTGACTCAGTAGCCAGGGTAACATTAGATTTAGTGTTTTAAGTTTAATTCTGAACATATACCATCCGGCAACTTTCCAACTGCACCGCATAGTACTTGTTTGAAAACTTCTGATTGGCTATAGAATTGCGTGTATCACCAATTTTGATGCGAAGTGTGAACGGTTAAATTAAATCTTAGCTATTAAGTATGTGATTATTTGGTGTGTGTATGCGCGCATGCAATACGAGCGTGTGTGATGAACACGTGTGTGAGATTCCAGTTGTCAGTGGACTGAGAAAACAAACTTACCACCGGAGACGTCTCCATCCACGACAGATACAGTTTAAAGCAAAAGGATGAACGAAGAAAAAGAAGGAAATGTTTATCTTTTTATAGATTTAAACAGCGCCACCTAATGGGTTCTTGACGAAACTAAGTCGAGTAACCCACAGAAGTACGACAATTGAAAATTTATGTCTACATTAAGTTCCAACTAAAATATTCTTCCTGTTTGAAATTTAATATCGAACGACAAATTGTAATGTATAAAAATTCTTTTGTCAAGTAAGTTGCATCATCTTCTAAAATTAAAGTAATTGGTTTTGTTTGATCTGGAGAGGAGAAAAAGTTTAGCCATTATTATTAATTTTAAGTAACATTTAGATTTATTTCCTTTTTATTGCAACTTTACTAAAGCTGTCAATCTATGGAAGCGATAAGTGAACCAAGATCGTAAATCATCGGTAAATTATATGTGATATCATCTGTTTCGAATGCTAATGTCTCAAATGTTACAGTTACTTAGAAAAACTTACAAATATCAATAAATTAAATATAATATTGGTACCTCCAAATATCCGCTAAAAAGGGACCATACATAATAAAAAATGACTCAAACTTAATAAAAGCAAAGATTTATTGGAATAATCTTTATGTTATTATTAAAAGAATAGGGAAAACTATTTTTAGTCCTTTTTAGAACGTTCGAAATTGGTAAAAAAAAATGTTTTTCTTGCGTCAGCGAGGACACCAAAGTTTGGTATAGGAAATTTAGCGTCATTTTTGCAGGTGAAAAACCCACTGATTTTGAAATTCTTGCAAAAATCAAATACTTATCAAATTTTAATGATCGCTAAAAATGGCTAAAATCATTAATTTTTGGCGATTTAAAAAAAATTGTCCAATCAATTTCAATTAAAGTTGAAAAATAATCAGCAAAGTATTTTGTTTATTGGAAATATAAAACTTAATCTATTCACATGAAATTAAAAGTAAAATAAATACTTAAAGAAAGATTTTTCATTTCTTGAAAGTTAATTATATACCCTTGGTATCTCGAATCTGTGCAGGCACCTAATTTAATGTGTTTTAATAAAAACCTTGTGCAGTTTTAATGAATCTTAAAAAGCTTTTATTTTCTTAGTTTTAAAATAAGAAACATGAAATAAATTAATTAAAATATAGGCATTATCAGTTAGTTCAATACAGATTCTATTCTATTTAACATGATGTTTAATTAACGTTCTATCATACTTATTCAAAAATTAAATCATTACTTATAATAAAAAATCGTATTTCTTCTCAATATTGGCGGGCTTATAATAAATGGAGTACGCACAAAAATATGTCAGAAAATAAACAAAACATAAGCATGGGTAGCTCCACAGATTCGCTAAAAAGTGAGTATACCATGATTAAACACACCCCAAACTTAATAAAAAAAAATTATATCATCGGAATATTTATGCTACTATTGAGAAGAAAGACTAAAGTTTTTTATGATTATTAAATTATATTTTTATTCTGTTTAGAATACTCGAAATGTTTGGTTAAATATCATGTTTCTCTTGTTTCAGCGGGATGGAGCCAGAGATACTATGGGAAATTTTAGCGTTTTTTTTTTTTTTTTGGCGTTGAAGAACACATTGATTTGGAAATGCTTCCAAAAATCAAATAATTGTCGGCTTTTAATGAAACTTTCAAGAATTATTCACAAATGAATAGAATATTTTTCCTTAGATAATCTTAACCGATTTTCTTTTTCCATCATTTACTCCCCAAGTAATTATTTTATGAAATTTCGAGAAATTAAATTTTGCCCCGTTTAATATTTATATTAATCAAAAGCAGAAATCTTTAGAGAATGTAAATCCTCAATTTCGTTCTTAAAGAAAGATCTCGAGTTATGAAAATTCTACTCTAAATCGTAAAATGAAAAAAATGCAATAACACTAAAACATTATTCAATTAGAAACTTTTAATTGTTTTATGAATGGCAACTGCAAAATGAAAAATCCTTCCTGTCAATTGAAACTTTTTTGAAATGTAGAAAAAGATTTGGCGAGTGGAAATATTACATATTAGCTTGAAATTAAAAGTAAAATAAAAGCTTTAAGAATTTTTTCATCTTTAAAATTCATTTTAAATCTTATGTATCGCGTTTCTGTGGGGTTACCTACATAACCACTTTTTTTGAAAACTTATGTGCGTAGCCGAAAAAAATGTTAAATTTTCATACAATTACGGAAGCTAAGAGGAAAGAAAATCATAAAATAATGACGTTCATCACATACAATTATTTACATCTGTTACTTAAATATTCAATTATCGATATTAGTCGAAATGCATAATGTTTGACTGATGTACGCTTCGTCGCCCAAGCAACGTAATGTTGCGTCGCACTGTCTTCGGAAACCAAACGATATAACCTCGAATATGAAGTCAGCGGACATTTATTAAAACTGATATTATGCCCAACCAATAAATCTGATATTTGTTAATTTAGGCTGATTTTATAAAGCAACAATTTCTGCGAGTCTTCGTAAATAAAAATATGCTTCTATGTGAATATTTATTAAAAAAGCAAGGTCAATCACTTGTTAAATTAATAGATTAAATGTTCATTATTTTTGTGTGGAGACTTCTGTTTCAAATAATCATAAACAGAAAATAAATGTCAAACAAAATCATCAGGAAGTGATTCAATAATTGCAATTTCATCGGAAACATATTAAACTAGAATAAATCCTCTGTATCTGTAGCAGTAAAATACGAGTTAATTTATATAGGTACCTCCACAGATTCACTTTACTGTTTTTGGATGACAGACATGTTGTAACATCGTGACACATAACAATGAAAGAAGTAGTAAAAAGCAGAACACTCACAGGATAAATAAAAGAACATTACAAATAAATAAATGAAGAAACAGTTAAATTATTACTTCCGTCTTGAGGGTTAACAGGAGGAATGATTTTATATTGAAAAATCTCAGAAAAAAATGTTGAGAGTCTCAGATTTAATTGTTTTATTTTGGTTTGGTTTGGTTTACGGCATATCAACCTCAATTGGTCATTTAATGCCGATAACTTTGTTTTTCCTGTTAATATTTTTGTTCTGGAAAAAATCTATTTCTGGTAATATTTTTTCCTCAAAATTTATAGCTGGTAATATTATTTTCAAAAACGTATCGCTGGTCATTTTTTTTTCAAAAACGTATTGATGGCAATATTTTTTTTTCAAAAACCTATTGATGGTAATATTTTTTTTCAAAAACGTACTGCTGGTAATAATTTTTTTTCAAAAACTTATTGATGGTAATATTTTTTTTCCAAAAATGTATTGATGGTAATAATTTTTCTTCAAAAATATATTTATTTCTGATAATAATATTTACAAAGTATTTCCGGTATTAACAGCCATTTTTACACTTTCGAAATGATTTTTACTTCAGTTTCGGGGTAAACTATTGGCCCATAGCTGGGACCCTAACAGGTGCTATCACCCCGGGTCATATATATATATAAGGTATTTTATTTTGCATTGTTTGGTCAACGTCCATAGAAACGTACACATTTTTATGTTTGCTTAGAACTATGGTAACTAACTTATAAATCTATAGGAGGTTTTACGAAAAACTTGAAATAAATTTTAGAATATACAAAGTATCGTTCAGTCATTCAAAATTTCTAAGCCTCACCCCGAAAGAAAAGCCATAGCTGAACATAATTGTTCTAGCAACAGTCTATCTCTTATTATAATTATTACTTTATTATTTCCGTTTCTGTGAATGTGAGGGTCATACAAATGTGAGAAATGTGCGTCATCTCTAAACATAGACAAAAAAAGAAGCCTGAGCATTCATCTGCAAATAGGAAGCTATGATACCCAAGGAAATCCACGAGGACATGTTACGACTCATTTCCTATACAAATGAGAAGTGATAATGCCATTCGCCGTACTGTTTTGGATGACAGGCGTTTTACTGTTCAGCAGATAGCAGGTTTCATATGTATTAGTTTGGCACATACTGTCTTAACTGATATCTTGTGGGTAAGCAACCTGTCTGAAATTTGGGTCCCAAGAATGCCCAAGACAATAGAGCAGAAGCTGAAAAGGGTTTTCATTTTTAGGAGAATTCAGCTCACTTCTTTGCTGACTCTGAGAATTTTCACCGTAGATTAAAAACTCACGATGAAACCACTTCGAAACTGAATGAAAGATTCAAAGCAAACAGTGGAAACATTCTAGTACTCTGCCCTCGAATAAGTCCATGAAGGCAGCGCCATTTGGCAAAGTGATGGATCCTGTTTTTTTTTATTATTTTGAAGGTGTAATCATAATAGACTACATGGAAAATAGTAAAAGTATTAATGAACAGTACTATGCATAAGAAATAAGATAACCGAAGGAAGCAATCAAGACGATACGCAAAGGGAAGCTGAAATTAGTTGTGTTTTTAATTCAGGATTACGTGCCGTTCACAAAGCTTAGGTTGCAGTAGATGAATCAGCTAATCGACCAAAGTTAGCGCTATCTGATTTTGTTCGGTTTCCTAAACTTGAATGCCTCTGCATGGTCACCATTTTGGAAATAATGATGGAATCACGTGTGCTGTGGATGATGTTTTAAAAGACCAGGATGCCATCTTCTTCGGTGATTTGATTGCTATGCTTAAACATCGTTGAAACAAAGGCTTTGATGTCAAGCGAGACTATATTGAAAAATAGTGAAAGACTGTCTTGTTTCTTCAACTCCTTCTGGCTGAGGCTTAGAACGGTTTGAGTGAACCTTGTAATTAAAAATAAAACCTTTCCCGCTTAAACAATGTTACAATAAAAAATATTCAGCTATGGCTTTTCTTTCTGGGTGAGTCTTAGAACTTTTGAACGACACTCGTATACTTAATCAAAGATCAGTACAAAATTAACGAAACAATTATTAATTCTATTTTAATATAAGATATTTTTATTAACTTTATTATATTTTATTATATTTTTATTAAGTTTAGCCTGCACGTCAATAATTGCTATTAATTTTGTATTTACATATACAAATATTTATATAAGTTGCGTTGTCTAGAAAAACGTGATGGAAATGGTGTACTCATTGTCGATAAAACCGTTACATATTAAAAATAACTTGGACGTTATATCTTTTTTTTTCTTTGCCAGACTTTCTATGTGATGCATTGAAATGGTATTGGCGAATATCGTTTTCCATGTCTTTTCTTGTTCTTGGCAATGATTGTCCATTTACGACATCACCTTCCACTTACGGCACTTTTTCTTTAACCATTTATGCAAATATTACGAGTCGATTACACGTTGTTTGTCCTGTGAATGCTATTATATTCTCTAGATTTTCTTTTCTTATTACGTGTCGTGATAGTTTCGGCTTTCTTCTTTTTTATCATTTACAGTTCCTTTGTCTTTTTTTTAATTTTCTTGGAATGTTCTCATTCCCTACATACGATCTTGACTGATCAGGATTATTTTAATATCTGACTACAAAGTTGTCAGTTATAGACGATGATCCCCTTTTTCTACAATGGCAAGACGATTATGAGCTTTTGAAGGTAAATTAGACACGAAGGCTAAAACCGTATTCATCAGGGTAAGATATGGGGAAAGCAACAACGTACAACTGTATCGTCATCCAAACGAGTGGATGCATTTTTCGCGGGTGGCTCAGTGTTGCCCTTTTTCGTGTAAATTCTAACACACGATGTCTTATATTAATCAAAGGAATCACTTAAAGATTCTTTGCAAGATCTTTATTCATAGCCTCCATCACCTTGTATTAAATAAGTTAAATTCTGTTCTTCGAATATGTCCGCTCATCCAAATAAATAAAATCGCAATATAAATAATTATTCACTGAGCTGCTTGCTAGCCAGAATTAAATTAAAGCAAAATCTCGGATTGCAACAGCACAATGAAGATGAGAGGATTCTTCTTATATGTACTATATCCATCGGAGCATGCGCGGTCATGACTCTCCACAAATACCAAACCTTTGTGGCAAGGCTTGTCTTTTCGCAACAAACTTGTTAGGAAGGCCACTTGCTTTTTTATCTGTTTTTTTTTTTTCATTCAATATTTCTCGCGAGTATCAACTTTTCAAAACTTTCTGTGTCCTAGATATTTTAATAGTCTCTTTCTGATTTTCAGTATACATTTGTGGACAGAATTATAGACCCCACTTAATATTTTATCCTTTTAAAGAAAAATGCGAATATTACAAGTACTTACTGAATTTACCATAGATAGTGGATTCTGTATTAATATTTGAATAAATCCTGATTTTCTTTTTTAAAATTTCGATCTATTATATTCATAGTTGTAAATCTTTCAGAAAATTGGTGTCGTCAAAATGATTCTCCCACGCCCTTTTGAAATTATGAAATAATATTGCTCGATGGCAATTGTTTTAGTTTTTCTTAATTTGACATTTAATACAAACACTATATGGAAATTTAAAAGAACTACTTCTATAACATTCTAAAAGGTAACGAAGAAGGCAATGTAATAACTCATTTATTCTGCAAACATGGCAAAGACGGCTGAACTTGACAAGAAACTCCAAATGAAGTCTGTCGATGCGTACAAACAACGTTGGGTATACAACACTACAACAAGCGTTTAAATTTCCTAAATCGAAAATTCGTATCATTATCAAGAAGTACAACAATAATCATTGTGTTGAGAATAAATTAAGACTACAAGAAAACGGTTAATTTCTGAGAGAATGGAAAGGAAAATCGTTAGACATGTCTCGAAGAATCCTCATACAAAGGACAGTGTCAGTGAAATAAAAACATCTGGGTTGATTGAAAAACAGTCACTTGATGCTTTCATCGAGCCAGGCTTTGAGATTTTCACTCGAGGAAAAATCCATTGCTTGAAGCTAAACACCTAAAATGCAGATTAGCTTATGCTAGAAATCTGGAACATAGGAGTAAATATTGTCCCTCGGAGCATGCGCGGTCATGGCTTTTCAAATACCAAACCTTTGTTAAGGCTTTGTCTTTTCGCCATCTATCACAACAAACTTGTTAGGAAGGCCACTTGCTTTTTTATCTGTCTTTTTTTATTCAATATTTCTCGCGAGTGTCAAATTTTCAAAACTTTCTGTGTCCTAGATATTTTAATAGTCTCTTTCTGATTTTTAGTATACATTTGTGGACAGAATTATAGACCCCACTTAATATTTCTATCCTTTTTAAAGAAATGCGAATATTACAAGTACTTACTGAATTTACCATAGATAGTGGATTCTGTATTAATATTTGAATAAATCCTGATTTTCTTTTTACAAATTTCGATCTATTATATTCATAGTTGTAAATCTTTCAGAAAATTGGTGTCGTCCAAAATGATTCTCCCACGCCCTTTTGGAAATTATGAAATAATATTGCTCGATGGCAATTGTTTTAGTTTTTCTTAATTTGACATTTAATACAAACACTATATGGAAATTTAAAAGAACTACTTCTATAACATTCTAAAAGGTAACGAAGAAGGCAATGTACGGCGATAACTCATTTATTCTGCAAACATGGCAAAGACGGCTGAACTTGACAAGAAACTCCAAATGAAGTCTGTCGATGCGTACAAACAACGTGATGGGTATACAACACTACAACAAGCGTTTAAATGTTCCTAAATCGAAAATTCGTATCATTATCAAGAAGTACAACAATAATCATTGTGTTGAGAATAAATTAAGACTACAAGAAAACGGTTAATTTCTGAGAGAATGGAAAGGAAAATCGTTAGACATGTCTCGAAGAATCCTCACTTAACGACAAAGGACAGTGTCAGTGAAATAAAAACATCTGGGTTGATTGAAAAACAGTCACTTGATGCTTTCATCGAGCCAGGCTTTGAGATTTTCACTCGAGGAAAAATCCATTGCTTGAAGCTAAACACCTAAAATGCAGATTAGCTTATGCTAGAAGCCATCTGGAACATAGGAGTAAATATTGTCCCTCGGAGCATGCGCGGTCATGGCTCTCCACAAATACCAAACCTTTGTGGCAAGGCTTGTCTTTTCGCCATCTATCACAACAAACTTGTTAGGAAGGCCACTTGCTTTTTTATCTGTCTTTTTAATTCAATATTTCTCGCGAGTGTCAAATTTTCAAAACTTTCTGTGTCCTAGATATTTTAATAGTCTCTTTCTGATTTTCAGTATACATTTGTGGACAGAATTATAGACCCAACTTAATATTTTTATCTTTTTTAAGGAAATACGAATATTACAAGTACTTACTGAATTTACCATAACTAGTGGATTCTGTATTAATATTTGAATAATTCCTGATTTTTCGGAAAGATTTACAACTAAGAATATAATAGATCGAAATTTGGAACTCTGTTTTATGGTCAGATGAAATCAAACTAGAATTAATTGTTCATCAGCTACCGTTATGTATGGAGGAAAGTGAATGAATCACATAATACAAAAAGACCCTCCCTACAATTAAATATGTTGGGAGCATTCTTCTCTAAGGATGTTTTTCTGCTTTTGAACCAGGAGAACTAGTGAGAGTACAGGGTTTCATGAATAAAGATAATATTTGACTGTTGCTAAAATTAATATAAATCAAAGTGAACGAATGCTGTCTGAAACTTCACTAGACGTTCCAACATGACAATAGCCCGAAAAACACGTCTGAAATTATTACAAAATACTGAGATGACATCAAATTAAAGTATTGGTTTACCCCGCACAAAGACCTGACCTAAACCCCATTGAAAGTTTATGGACATATTTGAAGAGACAGAAGTCCTTCGAATCGGGAGGAACTAAAAGCTATTCAATGAAGAATGGAGGAAAATACCTATCAGTTTGGGTAGTGATCTTATAAGGGATTACGAAACAGGATAAAAAACAATAATCAAGAATAAAAGTTACACAACTGATTATTGAGGCAAGAGGGGCAATAATTTTGCCGTGTGTTATATTTTGTAATATTTTTGAACATTAAGATAAAAGTTTTGTTGTGAGCATCGCTGCATATCATTCTTTCAAATCCATTATTTCATAATTTGTGAAAAAATGCGCATGAGGCTTCCATGAATATTTGATGTATTACATCTTTTATTTGTAATTAAGGAAGATGGGGAGAGATATTTCTGTGCACAGCCGTATCTTTTTTTTTTTTTTGCATTTTCCTTAGTATTTGTCTTATACATATGTTCAGTCCGTGGTATTGTCAACGTCCTTCTGTAGATTCTCATCTATGTTGCCTCAAACTTCTTCGTCTGTGAAGAGATTGTCCCAGCATTCATTGCCAGGATTGGGGACTGATATTAAATAACTTTTCACCCCTCTTTTCTCTGTTTGTAACAAAGTTTTGCTTACAGTGAAGATAAAAATGCAAATAACAGTGCAGCAATACAGAAGAGCGATAAAGTGTTATTATTTCTCACGTAAAATTTCATTTTGTTAGATGCTAAACATTTTTATAGAAACAAACAATTTTTTATTTATTAATTTAAAGTATCACAGATTCAATGAATTTCATAAAACTTTAAAAAAATTTAAGCATTTCACCCCCAAGCAAGGCAGGAAGCCACAAGCACGCAAGGGGTTACAGAGAGTTGGAGCGAGATCAAATAGGAGTGACAGAGGAAAGGATGAAGAGAAGGATAGGGGATAGATCAGGGCATCTGGAGATGTCGATTGACATTACATTTGAATATGTGGAGATTATAGCTTTCAGGGAAACAGGAAAAAGAGAGGGAGTTCCACAGAGGAGAGGTGCCAGACATGAAACTATTGGAGTAGAAGAGACGGCGACATTTAACAGTTTCGACAGTGAAAGGCTGAGAGCGAGATGATGCCAGCCTAGTTGACCGCTTAAATTCATAAAGTCTGGGAACCAGCGAAAGCAGATCATCGGAGCAGTTACCGTGAAACTATTTGTGAAAAAGACAGAGAGAGGCGACGGCACGACTTTGAGAGAGAGAGAGAGAGAGAGAGAGAGAGAGAGAGAGAGAGAGAGAGAGAGAGAGACTGCAGCCGAGATGCCAGATCAAGGCCAATTACATTGCATATCCGTCTCTGGATTTTATCAAGGACATTGAGGCAAACAGAAGGGGCTCCAAACCATATATGGCAGCAATACACCATGCAAGGTCGAATGGTTGATTTGTACATTCGAAGGATCGACCCCGGCGAGAAAAATTTCCTGAACGCGGCACAGGGAGCCAACTTTCCTTGCGGTGGACGAAGCTATTGACTCAATATATTTGTTCCATCTCAAGTCAGCAGTCAATGTGAGACCGAGCAGTCGCAAAGAGGTGCTTTCGTGGAGTTGAGCGTCAGGAATTCTATTGGGGTGGGGATGGTTCCCTGTGGTGAGCGATAGAGAGCAGTTTTGTTTTTGAGGCATTAAAGTTAACCAGCCAAATCTTGCCCCAGTGCACAACCGATTGGAGGTCCTTTTCGAGACAAACGACCAGGTTAATTTTGTCAGCGACACTAGATTTGTTTTTGAGGCAGGAGTAAATAGTAGTGTCGTCCGCGTAGATGCCTACTTGGGAAGAAACACTTTGATAATACAACATTTTATGGGATGAAAATTATTAAAAATGCTTTATTTTATTTTTAATAAAGATGTTTAAAAATTAGTAATTTTTTTCACGAATATTATTCTGAGCTTTAGCAGATGACAGCATATACTTAATAGAAACAAAACGTACAAACTATATACATTTTAGTGGTAATCTAATTGAAATATGCAAAGAGAGGGGAAAAATATTTCCCTTGAACATGAACATGTAATTGCCTTCAATATTCAGTTTACTTATTTACTCTTGTCAATATGCAGTCTATTTACTTGATTATTGTGCAACTCGATATAAGATTTGAGACGCTGTTTTACAGTAATGTACAAAACCCTAAAACAAACGATTTAGACGGTTACAGATTAAGAGACACAGTTTATGCGGATCAGTGTGGAAGATAATGGTTGTTCTTAGATTTGAACTGATTAAGATTGTTGTGGTCGGGTAAATATCCACTTGATAATCGGTTCCAAAATGCAGTGATTAGTGGAAAGAATCTGCTCGACAGGAACTTACATCTCAACAAAGGAATAAAAAGGGAACGGGCGTGGTTCTCTACAATGTGTGTGCTATGGTGAGTCTTAGATCTGTGGGTTAGAACTGGTGAGACTAATGAATGTAAATCGTCTTAATACTTTCCATGGAAATAGCGAAAGGGCAGCGAGAGGATTGCGACATTCGTCAGTGAGAAGCAATCGTACAGTGGAAAATAATTCGTTATCCCCCAAGAACATGAAGACGCTTTACGACTTGAAAATGACGACTTCGTAGCTCCTGCCCATATATATCGCTTGCTTTTTAAGGGAGTTTGTTGTTACCGATTCTGATGAAAATTATGATATATTGTTTGAGAAAAAAGAAAAGTAAAAGAGAAATAGAGAAGAAAGGTTAAAAACTATGATATTTTTATATTATTTTTATTGAATTTACATAATGGTGGGGTAGAGTAATTTAAAATATATCTACAAAAGTCTTTTTTATTGAGAATTCTCTTTACAAAATACATTTAACCAGTAATGAATAAATAACAAAGAACTTAGCAAATTCCGATAACTAACTGATTTTTCTTTGAGTGGCGATAAACGAAAACCCAAGATCTGTGGGGGTAAATCAACCTTTGAATTAACCCAGCTGTTTATTGCCACGTGTACAATCAATCACAATTATTTCCTGTTTCAAAATCGGAATATATATATATATATATATATATATATATACATATATGGGGGTATTTGTGTGAGTGTGTGTACGGGTGTGTGTTTATATGTGTTGTAAAATTACACATTATAAACAGTATGTAAGCATAAAAAAAAAAGTGCTGAATGATATTATATTTGAAATTAACGCTATAAGATGTGAGGATTATACGGATTACTATAAAACCTCCAAGTATAACGGGTATTGCCCATTAAAATATATTAGTGTCTCCTCAATATACTATTTTGTCGCCGTAGGTTTCAGAAATGTACGGCTTTATTAGTGAAGTGGGCATATGGTTCCCTCTTAGTCAGCGTTGAAATAAAAGCAAAAATAATCTATCAATTTTAGCAAGGACTTGAAATTGCTTGGCAGTAAATATATTATCATTCGAGGTAATGGCGGTTCGCCTAAACATCTCTCCATGGGATCTGAGGAATAACAGTTTGCTGGTTTATAAAATTACAAATTAAACAAAAGTTATCTTCACTTCAGCTCTTTTCATTAAAAATACAAAATTAATCTAATAAAAAGGCCACAAGATATGACAATAAAGCCTTAAAAGAGGAAAGGTAATCTATGGAGGACGTTGGCGGATGCAATTTATTGCTTAATAAGTGTTTTTAAAATATTTATCTACTAAAACATTTACACCGTTTCGTTTTATAAAAACTAATACCCTAAATAAATTTGTCATCAATGTAATACAACTTTTGAAAGATTTTATGGATTTAAAAGTCTTAATGGGGGTAGCGAGAGTAGATTCATGGTTATAGTGCAGAGATGGTTAACCTCTGATACACTTGAACCGTCGCCACGCCCACGCTCGTGCGAAAAGACACATATCTACGGCAAATGCAATGCTAATATTAAACTTTTCTTTATAAGGAAACAGTCACTGATGCATTGATCATGCAACCAGTGTTACTTTAGGTTCAAACTTATAAAATATTTCTCAGTATCTGTCTATATCTCTGAGACGATGATATTATGATTATTTATATGATTTACATTTTTCGGACTGTTATCGTCATCGTCATTGCTATATTCACAACCTTTCGGCCGTTGTGCGCTCCGACCTTCTTCAGGTGAGTGGAATTTCGAACTGAACCAATTATTTCGTTCACCGAGATAGATTGTTCTAGTTCCACGTACCATGCTTATTCCGAATTTCCCTTTGACTCACCTCCCCAAGTCTTGGTTCACCACTGCTATGGCCTGATATTGGGTCTAATCACTGGATCTAACCAACGTCTTTATCCACTGGGCCATGGATAAAGACGTTGGTCAGATTCACTGATCAGATCAAAGAGTTGTGAGTTCAATATCATTATTATCTTACAAGAACAAAAGCCAAATTGGTATTGTAATACCCGGTTAAGGCAGTGGAGAACTTTCAGAGGGAAATTAACAGGAGATAACTGATAACTGACATCCATCAAACAGTCTACCCCAGTGAGCGAAATAAAGGGTTCAGTTCGACATTCCAACCAACTGAGGAAGGCCGGAGCGTACAACGGCCGAAACGTTGTGATAAATATGGCGACAAAGATAAGGACAATAGCCCGAATAATGTAAATAATGTACATAATACCTCATCCCAGAAATATAGACAGAATCTTGGTTTTATTCCAGTTATTTTTTTTTACATAGGATTCAGAGAAGATTTTCTTTAAGTGCGAGAAAAACATACGATGGTATAATTTCTCCAAGGAGTTCTGCATATAAAAAATAGAAGCATTAAGCGGTACAAAAATCAAATTCTCGAAATTTACACAAAATGAAGTAAGTGGAAGGTGACTGAGATAAAATAAGTTTATACCAAGATTTTCTTCAAAAGAAAATTTTCTAAAATAATTTAATTCCTTTGTGAATATGTCCTGAAATTATTTGATTTTTGCAAAAATTTCTAAATCAAAGTCTTTTTCACCAGAAGAAAGACACTAAAATTCCATAATTTTTGGTATCACCGCTGACGCAAGAAAAACATTTGAACAAAATTTTCGAGCGTTGTAAAACAGATAATAAAAAGTACCTCTACTAATTCGCTTAAAAAGAGCGTACCAAGATAAAAAGAAAAAGGTCCCAACTTGATAAAGACAAAGTTTTATCGTTAAAATGTTTATGTTATTATTAAGAGGAAAGACCAAACGTCTTTTAAATTGTTTTTTCAACATTTTATTAAACTTTTGAATCCTCTCCAGCACGTTTTCAATTTTGGTGAAAAGAAGGGTGGGGTGTCTGTGCGCAAAGATTAGTATTGTAAATTTTAGCGTCCGTAATGCACCTATGACCAGCATATATAAATAGCCGTGCAAACACGCAAACACACATTACCTGAAACAAAATGTCCCCTCTCGTTGTTGAGATCAGTGTCATATATATATATATATATATATATATATATATATATATATATATATATATATATATATATATATATATATATATATATATATTAATTTGCTATATTTACTGGGGAAAATTTTTCAAGATGGGATACCGTCCGTTTATAGATTTAAATATTGTGTATATAAAATGAAGTTGTCAGTCAATTTCACGACTTAATGCGAACTGCAAACCAATTATGCATGAATATATTCATAAAACAAAGCGAGATATAAATATCCTTTCGATTTAGTTAATTAAATTGCGTTAATTTACTGATATCATGTTTTACCCACATTAAACACAAACATTGAAAATTCGGCCTTTGATGTGAGAACAGGCGTCCTCCCCACATGTCTGTGTGAAAATGGGCAACTGCCTCAACCACCAACTTGAGCAACAATTTTTGATCTGTCACGAGTCTTAAGCCGTAGAGGGGAAACCACTACGACGATATCAATGTGAATTATCTGTAGGACTCCATCAAAAATGACGATTCAGACTCACAAATCAAGGGTGCTTTTTACGCTAATGATTTTATGACCGTCATAAAACACTGATTTTTACTGCCTGGACAGTACGCAGGCAAATATCTTTATTAAACCCACCGAGATAAAGCAATAAATTACTCTCTGGGAAGGGTTTGACTTCATTGACTTTTACTTTACATATTCTGAAGCGATAATTTCCATTTCACTCATGAATAATAGTCTTGTGCCAAACAAAGTAAATCTCAACAAATGGAGTCTATTTTAGCGATAAAACTTACAAAATCTGTATTTCTGTGGTGACATCGATCCCCATTCCTTGACCTCAAAAAAAGTAAAGGATATTTTAAGAATATATGTTGCTGGGGTGCTTTATAATGGTAACGGTGCAAAATCTCAGCGAGAAAACCCAGTGGATAAAATCACAGCCTCATAAATTTCATATATAAATATATATATATATATATATATATATATATATATATATATATATATATATATATATATAAATGTAACATTGAAAATTCAAATTTTAAAGTCTAATCGAGACAATAATAATATATCCAGTATATATACTTCGACTTACCTGCGCAAAGAAAGTTATTTTGCAAATAAAAACTTTATTTAAGCACTTAGTTGTAATAATATATATTTGTATTCTATCTCCTTGGTTTGTTCATGGTTTGGTGGAAATTTTAAAAACACATTTCTTAAGGCGGTCTTCGCATAAATTCTGATCTTATGGGATGATAATACACTTTAACTCTGATATATATATATATATATATATATATATATATATATATATATATATATATATATATATATATATATATATATCGAATATATGAACGTAGCATTGTTAGAAACCTTTTAGAGGTTGAATGGTTTTTTACTTACTACGAATATTTTGTTGCAAATCGAGCGGACCCATAAACACGTGAAGTACCCAATAGAAATAAATATTTCTCGTACATGTATTGTAAATTTATCTTTTGGATATTATTACTAATGTCTCAATTTAGTATTAAAATTTGTATTAAAATGTCCTTGAAATTTCAATGTTAAATTAAATTTGTTTCTTTTTGTATAAAAGAGTTTTTTATTTATGAGACTCGGATTTTGTCTTCTTTTGAGACTGGGTCTTTGCCCACCGGATGTAAACAGCAACATATATTCTTGAAATATCCTGTACTTTTTTTGAGATCAAAGAATGAGGATCAATGTTTTTGTCCACTAGTTTTTTTGTCATGAATTTTTTTCCGTCGAGATGCGAGACGAAATACGGAAGAAAAAAACATGACATTGCGAAATCTGTATTTATATTCATCTAAAATGTTTGATTATAACTCGTCAATACCATAAAGACTAAAATCAGAGAGAATAATGTATTGGTATCAAACTGAATGTTAATTTAATTTTCTTCAAAATAGCGAATTTATTTTTCAACATAGTTACCATTGAGCGTTACATATTTTAGAATACTGTATAATCCCTCATATCCGGAAATCCCCATATCCGGAATCACTCATATCCGGAATCCCTCCTATCCGGAGTGCCTCATATCCGGAATCCCGCATATCGGGACATGATTCTGATGTGCATATTTGAACTATTTGGGTGATATGTAACAGATTTAAAATTTCTGTTTTTCAGGAAATTTAATTTGGATAATTGCTTATTTCATCTTAATGGTTTGTATTGGTGTAAAAGATGATGGGAAAAAGAGGAAAGAAGACAACGAGACACATCTGAACCAAGATAGCGACGATGTATGATTGTGATGAAACCTGGATTGAAATTGAAAAAAAAAACTACTGAAAAATTTGTCAGTTTTATGGAAGGTAAGCCAGCATTCAGCTATGGCGATTGCAATAACACACGCAGTGTTAAAAAGTGTCTTTGGCTTAAAACAATTTACAAACTAATGCAAAACAAAATGCAGAAAAAGTGTAAAATGACATTAAAAGAGAAAGACTCATCATACAACAGCGATTTAAAAAATCCTCCTTACATTATTTGTTTTGCATATGTGCCATACTTAATTTAATGAATTTTCAATAACATTACATAATTTATTTCTTTTTTCTTAATATCACTTCCGCTATATTTCACTCACCATTAGCTTCGTTTGTTTAATATATAACATTGGAAATAAATGTTTAACCTGATTTTATTTCTTTTATTTTGATCTAAATATGACGCCCTCATATCTGGACTTTGTAACCAATTCAACAGAGATTCATAAAATATTTTGGTAAACATTTACCTTTCTACACGCAAAATATCTTTTTTTTTTTGCTGACACAGCTTTTATTTTATTACTTCTCGGCAATGTTTATTGTTTCAAAAATGATGATTAGAATTATAATAAGACCTAAACATGAGGAAAGTGAAGATAATCATTTCTTTGAGAATTTACCACAAAAATATTAAACGCAATTTATATTTTAGATAGTTTATTTACAAGTATAATAATTTCTAAAACCTATTAAAATTGCATTAAAAGTAGGTAACCTCCACAGAGCCGTGATACCTAAGATTTAAAAAGTTTTTTTTAGTTTTTGCTAAAGAACATATTTCAGAGTCATTTTAGCTCTCATTCATCGCAATGATATTCGCATTATTGAAAAAACTTCCAAAAATAAAATATACATTTCTATTTGAAGGAATGTTAACAGATTTAAAGTATAATTAATTTGATTTGAAACAAATATTATTTGCCTTAATTTTGAAATATCGCAAATTGCCTTTTCTAACACGACGTCAACTATTTATTTAAGTTGTTGACAGTTTGGTGACAAATGGTTGTTTGCCGAACACATTATTACAGTGGATATTCTTATAAAAATAATTGAAGAATATAACGAATTTAGGTAAAAATGGCAGCGGTAAAAATGGCAACGGAAAAAATGGCAGGGTAAAAATGGCAACGGTAAAAATGGCAAAAATGGATAAATAAGAAAAAATGGTAAAAGGAAAAAGAATATAGATGAATATCTCACAATGAGTTTATTAAAATCTTGGATACAATACATAATGGAAAAACATAAGTTTGTCAAATTAAAAAGAATATTCAGCTAAAGCTCCCCCCTCCCATGAGATTTTACTTTTCAGGCGATTACGCCTGAACACACTGAAAAACTTGGGAAAAAACAATTATAGGTCCACTTGATGACGGCTTCCGATATTGAAATCAGAAACCGACATTAAGCGGTGTTTATCGGAAAACAGTTCCTCCTCAATTTTGTACACTTAGAGTTGTTTTTTTTAAATTTCACTGGTTTGAACACGTGGGAATCAGTAATGCAGTCGAATAAAAAAAAACAATATATTTGATACATTATTACTATGACGTTTAATAGATTTAAAATTTGTTACATTTCTATTTATTAAAAAAAAAATCTATTAGACTATTTAAAAAATATTTAATATAAACTATTTAAAAAGTATTTTCACACAAAAAGAAAACATTCCTATTATAAAAAATAATAAATAAACTGTTTAAAAATATTTTCAAAAAAACATTCCTATTATAAAAAAAAAAAAAGTTTTATTTGATTATTTGTAAGAAAAAACATTCCAATTAAAAAAATGTTTTATCTGAATGGGATTCCTAACCTTCGCCTTTGCGATTTTTCCGATTCCCCGATTTCGATTAATCGTCCCAACACTACTAATACACTTATTATATATATATATATATATATATATATATATATATATATATATATATATATATATATATATATATATATTTTATATATATATATATATATATATATATATATATATATATATATATATATATATAATCCTAATGTCAGCTATCAATTATAAAATTAATTATAGTCATCAAATTCACTTAAACACGCTACGATTTGTGCTTTTACTGCAATTAGGAGTAGGAAACTAGCGCCCCCAATAAAACTTAGCCCCTATTTAAAACAAGGGGAGAAGGAGCCTAGCTTCCCCCCCCCTCACTAGAGTAAATATCTGTTTAAAAATATTTATTTTAAAATATTGACGGGGGTGGGGAGCTTAGCCCTATTTTAAACTAGAGGGATGGGAGCTTAGACCCATCCTTCTCGAACGGTCATAATTTTCTGTTGTCGAATTGCCATTTTTTCCTATTTATCCACTTTTGCCATTTTTACCGTTGCCATTTTTACCCTGCCATTTTTTTCCGCTGCCATTTTTACCGAGCAACGAATATAACATGAACCCATTTTGTATATAATTATTAATTACTCAGTAATTTTAAAAATGTAAGAAAATATTTTTCATAATCTAATGTTTTTGTGAATTATAGATACTTTTGTTTTTAATTTTATATATTTATCATTCTCATTTACTGAAACTGTCGTATATGGTCTATAAGAATCGGTACATATTTACTGAAACTGTCGTATATGATCTATAAGAATCGGTACGTTTATACACATACAAAAATATTCAAAATTATTTTAAGAATATTGGTGTTTGATGAATTGTACTGTGCTTTTCCATTCCTGATTAGTAAATATAGTTTTTGATTTGTAACTATCACCTAAAATGTCAAAGTAATAGAGATTGTTTAAAAGAATTAAAACTTTATAAATAATTCTAATTAAAATTTTAAAAATGAAAACAATTCTTGCAAAAACAAAATTATTCATCGAAACATTATTTTTCTTAAGACAATTGTATCCTTCATATATCTTATTAATAAAACAATTAATAATGTCTTGATTTTATTGCATTTTTGTTTTACGATTCAGAGCAGATTTTCGTCAACTGTTGTTTCGGATTTAAAAAAATTGATGATTTAAATTCTCCAAGTAGTTCAGCTTTCAAATAATATAAGTATTAAGGGGTGAAAATTAAATTTCGCAAAGTTTCCTAACATTAAATAAGTGGAGAGTAACAGATGCAAAAATACATATTTAATCAAAATTTTCTAAATCAAATAAGGACATTTATTTGCAAATAAGTCTTGAAAGATTCATTACAATCCGGAGGATTAAAAAGGAATTAAAGGATTAAAAAATTAATAAAAATATAGGTCATCAAATAATATTTGGTATTTCCTCATAACAATAAAATAAAAATATTAGCGATAAAACTTTGCTTTTATCAAGTTTGGATTATTCTTTCATCATGGGATGCCTTTATATAACTGAATCTTTAGTGGTACCTAATCAAAACTAATGCATTTCAATACTTATCTTTTACCAAAATCTTTTAAAAAATAAATATGAAAACAATTTTTTATTCATAAATTTATAAATATTTACTACATTATTAAAATATGTGAACCAACTATAAAGAAATCCATATTATTTACTATTTTATAAATTTCGAATCAACTAACACCTTTGCCAATCATTCCAATAAATATAAAAGAAATAGGTTTTTTTTTTATTAGTTTTGATGTCAATTCTCAAGAACAAAGAAAATTTATAAATTCACTTTCATTTGCTTAAGTTTTATTAGAATGGGAATCATTGCTTTTTAAAACAACAAACATTGCCGAAGAAAGAAAGTTATTAAGATATTAGCAGTGTCATGGGAAAAACTGATTTTCTGGGCACGAATGTCCATGTTTTCCAATATTTTTTATTGATTTTAAATTGCATTACCTTGGTGGAATTTCTGGGTTTTGAAATGGAGAAATATTGCGGTGGGTTACGGCCTATCAGTTATCGGTACCTTGATGACTTAGATCATTTCGGCGTTATACCTACGTGACTCATCCTAGCGATCTGAGAAGTAATGATATCACGATTATTTCGGCCACTGAAATCCAAGCCGTTTTGGGATTATCCTGGTTTATAATCCCAATAAGTCAGTCAATTTATTTCAAGTGTCATCAGAAGGACCCTGCGATGCCTAGTTAAGAAATTGGAAATCTTAGGGGTAGGAGTCGAAAATCCCTACCTTCTTATTACATTGTTGCACCGGGCCTAAATTCTTGGCCCTGCGGAAAGAGTAAAAACTCTGGATTCAATCCCGAATTATTAGCTGTGATTCCAGAGACAACAAATTCACAGCCGCATCGAGTTACTAAATATCAATGTCAAAGAAACAATCCAAATCCAAAAGTAATACGGGAAGGTGCCTTTCTAAGAAAAGTATTTTGTCTTTTACTATTCAATTTTCTATCTTTGAAACTTTTAGGGTATTTAACCTTTTTTTTAAATAAATGAAGTGCATCGTATATACTCGGTATTAATGCATTTCTTTACGTGTGTTCAGGAACTTGCTCGTTTTTATAACAAGCTTTACATCTACCTTTATAGTAATACTTTTTTTATTTTTTATTATTGTTATTATTATTATTATTATTATTATTATTATTATTTGAGAGAATGTTTTTCTTTCGAGCAAGGTTAATTTGATTTATTTTGTGTTATTTTTAAGGGCAAGGAAAGTTTCTATTTTTTTTACATTGCGCATGAATGTTATATATTTTCCATATTTCATATTTTTGGGGACCAAAATAACATTTTCGACACACAATCCACTAACTCATAAAATACTTTGTGCAATAAACTTTTTTTTATGATTCTCGACACGTGTCTCAAATGTCGTGTGTTTCGCTCTTGCTTTTACTCCTCAGTGGTGTTTTCTGTTGCAGGATTTGTTTTGACTATTTACATTATTTACATAATTCGGACTGTTATACTCATTTTCCTTGCCATATACATGACGTTTCGGCCGTTGTACGCTCCGGCCTTCTTCCGGTGACTGAAATTTTGGACCGAACCATTTATTCCTCAAGGACACATGGCCCAATGGATAAAAAGACGTTGGTTAGATCCAGGGACTAGACACAAAGTGTTGTGAGTTTAATACCAGGCTACACTTCTTGCTTTCCTTCGCTGAAATCAAGTAGCGTTTCCGACAAGTCTTTTGTCTTTCCACGCGATCGAAACAATATTCCATTATGTGCTATTAGGAGGATTTAACAGCCATGCCAACTAACAACAGGACGACCAAACTCAATTATTATACAACAATGTTTCCCAATGAAATATCTAGCTCGATCGCTCGCTAGATAGATAGATACCAACAGAGATAGATAGATAGATAGATAGATAGATAGATAGATAGATAGATACCGACAGGGATAGAATACAAGGAATAATAAGTTTATTGTTTACATTTTTAGTATAATAATGCTTTAAAAATGCCTAACATTGATATACTGAAATTAATTTTTCTTTATATTCGGATTAACGTTACGTCATTACCTTTCAAATAGAACCGAACTTTTGGCATTTACATTGTTTAGTATATGTTTTTCGTGTTTGTTTAGATTTTATCTATCTATCTATCTATCTATCTATCTATCTATCTATCTATCTATCTATCTGAATCGCAGATGGTTCACTAACAATAAACGTACATGATGAAAAATTGCCCAAAACTTAATAAAAATATTATCGTCAAAATAATTATGCTTCTGTTATGAGGGAAAAGTAAAGGAATTTGGATTATTAAATTATGTTTTTAATTCTTTTTGGGACCTTCAAAATTTTGTTTTATTTTTATCAACGAGATACATAAATTAATATGGAATATTTGTGCATGTTTTAAGGAGAAAAATACACTGATTTGGAAATTCTAGCAAAAATCAGATAACTGTTGGATTTAAATGAAACGAGCATTTTTAATGTAACGACCAATTCGTAAAAGAATTAAATTAATTAAGCATTTCACCCCAAGCAAAGGGCGAGTGCCACTAGAACGCAGGGGGTTATAACGAGTGAAAGGAGGGGGAAAATGTATATAGAGGGGATTCAGGAAAGGATGAAAGAAGAATGATGATCAAATCAACAGAAGATGGTAAGTTACGTTGCAATTTTTTTTTTACATCTGCTAACTCACACTTATTTTATTTCATAAAATGTCGTGTAATTCATTTTTGTACCACTTAATGTTTATATTAGTTATAAGAACAAGACCTTGGAGAATTTAAATAACCATTTTCTTTTTCTTTTTGATATACAGGGCCCCAGTCTGAGAAAAACTGCACTAAATCATAAAATAAAAAAACGAAATAATACAACATTATATTATTAGAAATGTTTTAATTGCTCTTATGAATAAGATATATTATGGACACTATTGTCTTAAGAAAAACAATTCATAAATAATGAAATTTAAAAGAATTCTTTTCGTTTTTTATCATAATAATTTTAAAATTTTTCTTTTTAATCATTTAAAATTCCGTATTAATTTGTAACGGTTAGAATATAATATTGTTAAATAAAACCTATATTTACTAATCATAAAAGCATACTACAATTCAGCGACCTCAGTATTTAAAAAGAGTTTTGAATTTTTTAAGTGTGAGGTGTATCAACATGCCGAGTTCTGTAAATACGGATGTCCATACTTGACATTATCTGAAAATACGTGGATTTACCTGAGTAAATAAAAAAATCTATTGGTAATTGTCTCCTATTTCCTCAACAAGCGTCTTCGTATGTAAGACTATAAAGACACACTAACTAAAATTCGGCGGTATACATACGTGACTCATCCTAGCGATCTGAGAATTAATGATATCCCGATTCTTTCGGCCACTCAAATCCCAGCTCTTTTGGGATTATCCTGGTTTATAATCCCCACCAGTCAATCAATTTACATCAGGTGTTATCATAAGGACCCTGCGATGCCTACTTAAGAAATTGGCAATCTTAATGGAAGGAGTCGAGAATCTCTATCTTCTTATTACATTGCTGCATCGGGCCTAAAATCTTGACTCTGCGGAGAGAGTAAAATATTAGGTGACTTAGAATATTTTCCTCAATTCTTAAGATTAGTGTTTATTTAAATATATGAAAAAAAATCAAGGTATTCACTTTGAATTTGTCAAGTAATTTTTAGAGTTATGTACCCTTTACTTGAATTTGCTAAATATTAACTTATTGACAAAACACACATTTCCGTGTAAAAATAAATATTTTTCTGCGTTATTTTAGACTAAAACTATGTATTTTTTTTTTTATTCAGATTAATTACACTCTAAATCAGTTAAACTTCATCAAATAAAGTTTCAGAACGGTATAGTTTAATTTTTAAAAGTTTTTTTAATAAAGAGAATTATGTAGTATTGGCCAATTTGTCAATATACCCAGTTTTAGCGAATTCCAAAATAAATCATTCAAATCAATTTAATTTCGGTTTGAAATAAAACAAAGTATTTTGCTTATTGGAAATATTAAATTTACGCTATGAAGTTTGAATTAAAAATAAAATAAAAACTTCAATGAAGATTTTTCCTTTTTAAAATGCATTTTAAAACAGATATCACTTTTTGAATGATGGAGATTACGCTGATAGCGAGTTAATAGCAAACAGTTTAAACGAATAGTTCGCACTCTAGATGACTGGATAGTTGCATTTAATGGGATTATCTAAGCTTTAGTCTACTTGAAGTAGTCGTATCTCTTTGACTTACTGCGTCTGTCTTTATTCTTCTTAACAACTAAATAATTCCCACTCCCTTCCCCTGTATATTCTTCCTCCTACTCAAGTGATGTCTCGTTAATGTAAAGTAGCTTAATCTACAGACAATGTTTTGGCCATTGTCCCAAAAAGAAAAGGTGAAAAAAGAAAGAAAATGAGAAAAAGAGAGAAAGAAAGAACAGACTGATTGTTCGCTTCCTTTGCATGTCGGCATGTTTGAGGAAAGTACAACAAAAAAACACGCTAGGTTTTGCCACATCATAAAATTACTTTGACAAAGAAGTTTTTTTTATTTATTTATTTTTATTTTGTTAAGGAGATTTTTACAATCTCTCTTCTGCCCGTCTCTAAACTTCACCAACATCGCTATAAACGCAAATATACATTAATTTAAACCACGGTAAATTTCAGTCACATCAGCCTTCTGAGAAAGTAATATGATTGATTGAGTGACGGACTTGTAAGCCAGGATTTTCTAAATTCTTAAGTTGGATATATTTAGATAGTTGTAGAGTTAATTTTAGAATTTAGTTCTTTGATGAAGAATAAAGATAAAAGAACTTCTTTCCTCGGAGAAATCGCCAAGTCACCGCAATAATATTATTTTTAACTAACATTCGAAATCTTTAGTCAACGTTTCATTTTAATTAACTAGAATTCTTTTGTATTTTTTGTTGTATTTTTTTGTGTTGTTTTACATCACGTGAACTTTCGTAAAAATGGGCCGTGATTTTACTGGTTAGAATAATTTTGATAAAAGATTAACACATCGTAGACATTTACATTAATCTTTTTCTTTGATTTTTAAATAAATGACACAATGGTGTTTTATTTCGAATGTGTTTTTAAAGATTTCTCCTAATGAAAGACGCAGAATTCTTTCAAAGCATTTATCTCAAGGTGAAAAGAAAACTGAACTCATATAAATAATATTTATGTAAATGCTTATAATGCTGCCCACTAAGAAACAATATTAACTGCCCGTTGACAATGATTTTTAAAAAGTCTTTCAAGAATAAAATGTACTTTTCTGAAAATTTATTTGATTTAAAGTTCAGATTTAATCGGATTTGTATTAAATATTGCTTACATTGAGTTTAGAATAGCGTATAATAATATTTTAACACGGAGTGGGAGTGTTTTAAGGAGGTGTTAACAAAGCTCTTGATAGACATATGTTTGGCAAATTTTCTAAGGGTACACAACTGTAAAAAATATAATATGAATAGTAAACAAACACAAACACGTACGGACACACACGCATGTACGGACACGCACACACGTACCGACACACACACACACACTCATATATATATATATATATATATATATATTATATATATATATATATATAATAGAATCTCTCGTCGAGTTCGACGTATGAGGTTCCGACGAACACCTACTAATTATCAGCATGTCTATCATAGGTATCAGTGTTAAGACCAGCTCGAGAATTGCACAAAAGACCAAAAAACATTACAGGAGAAATTATTGCATGCAAGTGCAGCACGAATACTGTTAGTTAGCTGTTTTATTTTGATTTCATTTTTCACGCAGTCGAACGATGCTTACTTGATGGTGCTTTATTCCTACATGCCTATGACGGCAGGTCTTTTACACGCATACTACACTTAAAATATTGGAATCCGCACACAGAATTATTATGGGATGAACTTGACAGAAGAATGAATAAAAAAGAAAAAGAAAAAGCGCTTTTAGTGTTATTAAAAAATAATCGAATGTGTTATCAAACTTATACTTTAAGAATCTTTTGTAGCGAAGGAAAAAGTCTGTGTTGCAGTAAGCAAGCCTGAAGGAGAATATACTGTCGAGAGCAAAATTTAATCATAAAATTATTTTATTCTTTTTGTCATAATACAATCTCTAAAAACACGTCTTACATTTGTTAACAAGTTACAATTTTTTTCTCTTATTTAAAGTACAAAAACACATTTTTGAAACCAATATAAAAATTGCCAAAAAAAAAAAAGTGAACCCTGAAGTCAACCTCTGAGTCGATAGACTGTTTCATGCTCTACGCAATCGTCTGGCCACGCGTGTTGGGTTTTTCTCGACTATTCAGATATACGAATCAGTGGTGCAGTGTGGGTAGTCTATTCAGACTGTTAACAAAACATATACCAAAATCAATTAACCGCAGTCTTTCCGACAATTCTTCTAGTGAAACGATATTTAACGAAGCTAAGAAAGACTACGAAATATCCCTAAAACACATAATCACCACAGAGCACAAAAAAGCCAACACGGTGAGAAATATCATATGGTTCAACTCATCGTACAGCAAAAACGCAAAATCAAACGTAGGAAAAATATTCTTCAAACTCTTACACAAACACTCCACGGAATCAATCAATCTTCACAAAATATTCAACAAAAAGACAGTAAAAATCAACAACAGTTGCACCGAGAACATGTCACAAATAATAAAAAAGCACAACAGGAAAACTATCAACAAGCCACCTGAACAAATTAAAACCACGTGTAACTGCAGAATAAAGAATAAATGTCCGTTAAACGGCAGTTGCTTATAAAACAACGCAATACACCAAGCCACGGTGAAATCACCAGATGATGAAAAATATATACATAAAAGTAACTGAAGGATACTGGAAACAAAGAAACTATGCACACAAAACATCTTTCACAAATAGTAAATACGCGAACAGAACAATGCTTTCTAATTATATCTGGGAAATTATAAACAAAACGAAAATTACACCAGAAATATCAGGGAAAAATAAGAAAAGATAATAAGCCTACAACAATCAATCCTAAACCTGCAAATTTGCTTGGAGTTAAAAAAAATAGCTATTATTACACCAGATATAAATAAACTACTAAATAAACGATCTGAACCCATCTCAAAATGCAGACATGAGAGCAAATTTTTACTACGTTTCTTAAAAAACTGAAAAGAATGAATAAAAATAAACAAACTAAATATAAAAAAAACAAGTAAAATAAATTAACCCAAGCAAATAATAAGCAAATTAACAAACCACTCCCGCTAGAATAGACGAAAAAGAATAAATAAAAATAAATAAGAAAAAAAAAAAACACGTAAAAATAATCAATCCAAACAAATAAACAAAGTACGTAATAAACAAATTAACAAACCACCCCCGCCAAAACAACCGCTAGAATAGCGAAAAAATAGCTATAACCTCTTAAAAACAGTGTAAACCAAGAATGACTATTTGAATTTATTGGTATTTTGTTGGGGATAAAGATTTTCATACCGGAGAGAATCCTTTTGGGAATGAGGGAGGCTATTCGGGAATGCCCCTATTTTACGAAAGTTGAGAGAGGTGCTTCTGTAGTGTAAAATCTGAAGTCGTCCCAAACATCTTTGTTGTATCGATAGATTGTTCTATGAAATGACGTATCTGAGGATGACTTTCGTTTGGCATTAAACCTGACATTAATCAATGAATCGTCTAAAGTACTCAACGAAACATTGGTAATGGGGAAGGAGTTGGCATGACGTTTAAAATGGATTCAAATTACGTGTCATCACTGCATTTATTCGAATCCCAGACCATAGTTTCTCTTTTGGAAATTGTTAACATGAGTTCAGCATTTTGAAACACTTGGCAATAAACGATATTCATTTTGTAGTATGTTTTTTTGTGTAAAAAGTTTTTATCAATAATAAAATTACACAATTCATTCACTTGTGAATTTTTACCAGCGTAATTTCCAAGTTTTATTCTAATTTCAGAAAAATATTTTATTTCATTTGTAAAAGTATAAATGATTTTTTCCTTGTGCAATTCGATGCGATGTAATTTTTAGCAAACTTTTGTCGCTAGATCAATTATAACTGAATAATAAGATTTCGGCCTTGTCTCACATCTAAACTACACTTAAAAAAACTGCTGGGCATTTCGATATGATATAATGTTTAGCAAGTTTCTCTCGCTAGATCAACTACAACTGAATAGTTCGATCGACAGTGGATGACTCATATTTCGGCATTGTGCCACATGAATGACTTTCCTTTTGTCTTTGTATACACCCAGCGTGAAACAAGTATATATATATATATATATATATATATATATATTGATGCATGTTTCATTAAATAATATAGACAAGTGTTGTCTATTTATTTTATGTAAATTCTTTTCATATTGTCTGATAAGCTTAATAACATTATCATTAAACGAAGAAAGAAAATCACAATATTGATACATATTTTTTAATCCTATCTAAGCTTTCGGTTTACATAAGCCATTATCAAAGATGACAATTAAATTACAATATATTAAGCAATACACGGACAAAACTGTGATGATAGTCTGTTTCTGATTCTGTAGCTATACATACAAACACACACACACACACACACACACACACACACACACATATATATATATATATATATATATATATATATATATATATATATCATTGTCTCTCTTTAGTCGATTTCGACGCATGACTGTAATTTGCAGCCACGCCCCAAAACGAATGCAAGTGTGAGTGTTTTATGGAATGGTAAGAGTGATAGCTTTATATACTTGGGGTTTGTAAGTATCAGTTTATATTCCTCGCATTCTGGAAGTGATGATGGTTTTTCGGAAATATATTTTGGCAACGCGACTTAATCCCCCCTCAACGCGATATGTACCGACGTTTACTTCCCAAATATATAAAGGCCTTCATAGATTTGCGATTATTATTTAAATATTAATTGCAATTCCATCTGAAATGTCCATTACACAAATTTAACAAATAACACATCTCAGTGTAGTGGACTCTTTTGTTGACGTAGTAGAAACTCTACTGTATATCTCTGTTAGCAATATTATAATAAATGTATTCTCAGATTATGGGGTAATCAGTTAAGATTGAAACTCACGACTAAAGATCAAACGAACTTATTCTTTAACAATTACCCAACAATGAAGAACCCAACGCATAAATTGTAATTGACACTGAGAGAGAGAAGATTTCATTCATCTAGCTGGTCACTCCTGGAGAAGTAAGTCAGAACTTGTGAGTGACAAACTCCTATGGAAACCACTGCGCGTCAAAAGATCGGTTGGAAGACCTCATCACACCTACATTGACTCTGGATGCCATCTGGAGGACCTGCCGACAGCGATGTCTGACAGAGATGATTGGAGGGAACGTGTCATGAAAATCCGAGAAGAATTCTCGAACTGATGATGATGAATCTAATCATTATATTCACTGGAGACACATGTTAGCGTGGACATATCTGCTTTTTTTTCTTTTTTTTTTAAATAAAAGAATTAATGTTTACCGGCCTATATAACGAAGGTCTTAATAAAGATAATGCTCTAGCCGATAAAAATCAAGCCTCTATAATTTTTTTCCAGATTAAAAAGGGAATGAATTTTCATTTCTTATCAAGGAAGTACTGCATTTTAGAATAGAGAGTATTTTAATTCATTAAACAAGGAGGTCTACTCAAACACGTTTACTGGTTCTCGTATAATCACCGACGTTAAACAACGTCCAATCTGGTCAGCAACGAGATGGGAAACCACGTGTGAATGCCAGGTAATGAAAGTTGGATGTGCGGATTGTGCAATGGATAAAGACTCTGAATTGAAAATCGAATAGCTGAGTTCCAATTCAAGTTGGGTTCGTTATATAAACTTTCGTGGAAATACGCTTGGAAAATGTATGCACTCGCCTCTTTACATCGTACTTATGACTTAAGTAGTAGAACATCATTATTATCACTCAAAAAATCTTATAATCTAGAAATATTTTAATATTTTCAGGCATAAACATGCAAAAGATTGATAAGCCCTAAAAATATCAATCAATCAAACACATGTAGCCACTAGATAAACCTAAATACAGAGTTATATATATATGTATATGTGTGTATACATTTATCTTATAAATGAAATATATATAAATATATATGTAACGTATATATTAGGGACCTCCACTTTTTGCATAAATTTTCGATACCTAAGTTTTAAAATTAAATTTTAAAAGGGAAAAATCTTTCTTGAATATTTCATTTTAGCTTTAATGGAAAAGTTAATAATTAAATTTATTATTTCCATTAAGTAAAATATTCTGGAGTATTTCAGATATAAATTATATGGATTGGAATTTAATTTTGATTTCTTAAAATTTTCTTAAAAGCGGCCATTTTCTTAATTAGTTTTTCTATTTGAAAATTAATTCAAAAAATAAATATATATTTTTGACACGTTATTTTAGTAAAATTAGAAAAATTAAAGTTGAATTAATCTGATTTGAAATAGATATTACTTACTTTTTATAACATAAAATAATAATATAGAACCAACGTTTGATGGACTGCTGATTGACGAAGCGATGAAAGCTACTATGGATGACCCAATTGTCAAAATTATAAGTGAACGCATGTTTTTGGGTTTTAAGTACCTAGTAATTTTTACAAATGAACA
>CAHIKZ030000163.1:287500-327500 GCA_903632075.3 Acanthosepion pharaonis | reverse complement strand
GAACAGTCTACCGCAGTGAGCGAAATAAAGAATTCAGCTCGACATTCCAACCACCTGAAGAAGGCCGGAGTGTACAACGGCCGAAACGTTGTAATAAATATGGCAACAAATATATGGACAATAGTCCGAATAATGTAAGTAATGTACATAATACATCATCTCAGAAATATAGACAGATACTGAAGTGAATATGAATTCTCATTTATTTCTGTTCATTTGAAAAACTATTTCGCAACTTTAACTATTCAAGCCGGTTATTCTACCTAGTGTCATCAACAATTTGTTTTTTTTTTTTTTCTTTTTTTAGAATTTCACCCCATCAAGGCGGGTTGTCACTATTACGCAAGGGGATACAGAGTGGGAGCGAGTGTAAAGAGGCGTAATGGAGGAAAGGATGAATAGAAAGACGGGGAATAGGTCAGGGCATCTGGAGATGTTGATTGACATTACATTTGAAGATTTGGAGATTATAGCTATCAGGGAAGCAAGTAATAGGAAGGGAATTCCACAGGCGGGAGGTGCGAGACATGAAGATATTGGAGTAGAAGAGACGGCCATATATAACCGTTTCGACCTTGAAAGGGTGGGATCGTGATGTCAGCCTAGTAGCATGCTTAAATTCATGCAGCCTGGGAACAAGCGAAAGTAGATTGTCGGAGCAGTTGCCGTGAAATTATTTGTAGAAAAGACAGAGGGAGGCGACCTCACGTCTGTGAGAGAACGAATGTAGACGAGATGACAGATCAGAACCAACCACATTGCATATCCGTCTCTGGATCTTGTCGAGGACCTTAAGGCGAACAGCGAGACAATCATCAACAAGCACATTGTCATTCACCTCAACAGAAACGACCATCTGAGTGACAAACAGTATAGATTCTCTCCTCTGGATACACTGCAAGGCAGTTCTGATAGAACTGTAAAATCTACCAATATTCATTATTTTTTAAAACAATCTTAACAATATAAGATAAGCAGATTACGCAGTGGTGATAGCAGACACGGAAAGAAAACAACAAATCCCCCTCCAGAAGGTAGCAAAGGAGAGCAAGAAGAAAGGACTATGCATAAAATACAAGAAGATAGAATGCATGGTCATCAACAAAATGATAAGCTCAAAATGCAATTTACAGGTTAGTGACAATAAATCAATCAGGTACAGAAATTTAAATATCTAGGAAGTGTTCTAACAGAGAAAGGAAAGTGGGACACTGATATCCGAAGATGTATTGGGTTGGCCAAAGACGCATTCCAAAAGTTAGGCAGAGTATTAGAAAACAAGAAATTTTCATGGGAAACAAAGAAAACAGCACTGAAATGTTACGTGATATCTGTCATCCTTTATGACAAGGAATGATGGACAATCTCCTGAAAGGTGAAGAAGACACTAAAAGCAGCAGAAAATGGTTCTACTGAAGAATGCTGAGGATACCATGGGTCGAACATGGGAGCAACGACGAGGTTTTGGAGAGGATGCAAACAAGGAGGAAACTTATCTTCTTAACCTCAGAAATAGGCAGCTGAAATTTCTGGGATACGTAATGAGGAAGGATGGCTTTGAAAATCTGATACTCACAGGACGGATAGAGGGAAAGAAGAACATGGGAAAGCAACTTATGACATAATTAATGGGCTGGAGCAAGTGAAGTACGGACAGGATGATGTGGAGGGCCATGATTGCCTACGTAAGTAATGCACCTTGATAATAAATTAATCACGTGAGGGATCGGCTTAGATATATCAAAGATTTTTAACAATGTGTGTTCATAGGGGATTGCTACTAGTCTTTCAAGAATTTTATTCACGTTTATAAAGTTCTTACTATCAGTTAGGTTAATGAAGGTTGTAAATAACGCGTCCTATGAAACCGATGTGATTAATGCAGGCGCCAGCAACGATCTCGCCTCGGTCCTAACTTTTTCTGTTATATATTAACGATATGCCTAAGAAAATTTTCAAATCATTACTAAATAAGTTAATATATATCTGAAGGCGATATTACGGTTTATATATGCACCAAAAAGCATTAAGATTACCAGAGTCCAGCAGCTGATCTCTTCACTGGCGTTGTTCGTACAGATCAATAGGGGAAGAATTTGAACAGACAATACCCCCAAAAGCAAGATAGTAAAGTTTCATCTCCACAGAGCAAAAATCGCCTATTCTCGAGGCATTATGTGGTTACTTGCCTGGCATGTTCAGATATTCTCCGCTTATATTTACTTACATTTCTTCAGAGTTTATTTTCCAGAAAATACTTGCAAAACATTCTGTAAATAATTCAAGCGAAATCATATCCACTTACCTCCTTGCTTAATTCGGTCTTTTTTTTACAATAACTTTTTTTTATTTAATTTGTTTTAAGGCCTTGCTCTCCTGGTGAGTTAATGACTTCTGCCATCTTATGAGAAATAGAAATTAAAATGCCTTACCAATTCCAAATTGCAACATTCTTTCGTTATTACTCTCAGACAAAGTAGAATAAATTTTAATTTTCGGAATTTGAGTTGTGCTCTAATGGGTAACCGGGCGGGATGTGAAATCGGAGAGCGGAGTTCGAATACAAGTTGAGCTCGATACATTCTATTGTTCATAAGTACCCTTGGGGAAAGTATGTTTTCTCACCCCAGCTATGGATTGGATAGCAGCCCAGTCTGGGCCATACATAGCCTTGGTTGGCAACCAGTTCCCCAATGAAAGAAACGGAAATTTTCTGCCAATTAGTCATGAACATCCAAACGTTTATTGTATATGGCACTTGGCTTAATTTAGTAACTACACACAGGAAATATATTACGTTTTTTTTTACTATTGTAAAAATGTTAGTCAAAGAAATTGTAGATATCTCAAGAATAACTGTATTTTTTATTTCCAGTTCAAATGTATACCAAGTTTTCTGGAAAAATTGGGTTTATATCGTTAGGAACTATTCATTCGCCACACAGTTCCTAATAATATAGTTTTAAAATTGCATTTAAAATGTATGTGGAGTCATCTTAATCTTACAAAAATAATGTTACAGTTATCTAAAAGTGTTATAATTCTGATCTTATGTTGTTTTTATTTGTATATAATTGATGTCTCAGTTATTATTTTGTTTAAATGTTTCAGTAAGTAAAAAATAAATCTAAAAATACATATTAATAAATAATGACTGTACCAAAAACCACAGAAACCACAACACTGGAAGACATTCACTACGAGCTACACTTAAAATGGATAGTACATATGACACGAAGAGAAAATAATTATATAATTAAGATGAGGACACTCCACGTTAATTCAGACAGATAAGGTTAGGAATGAATCCACCATTAATACTGAAAAGAGCAATAACAGTTAACAAGGTTAAGAAACTTATTTTCTTGGATAAACGTCTAAAGAGTCAGATTTTAGAAAATTCACCCGAAGGCAGTACTGGTTGCTCGGATATGTACCTAAATAAACATTACTTACTTAGTGTTATACTCAAAAGAGCAGTAAAGATAAAACACCTCATAAAACATAGTAATAAAAACATAAAAATACACCAAATTTATTTTATGAGTACATTTCATGGGAATTAACGCATGTGTTGACAAGTTGTTTACCGTCTGTACATTTGAGAATAAAATCCAACATTCAAAGTTTTATTTGCTGACGATCATTAGATATTTATAGTCTTGCAAATTTATGAACTTGTCAATAGATTTATTGAATAATTGTAAGATTAGCGTCGGTGCGAGTGGAAAGAAGAAGACAAGATTCTCCAAGTCATCACTACAGTAAAAAGCATTTCAAATAGTTCAGTTCAAAAACCAGTTTTATTAAGGGTTGTAATCAGTGGTTGAAGGGTATATGATTTAGACACGTGTGGCTGGTTATATACGAGCTTTCAGGGCGTAAGGACCTCAATAACACTGCAGGCTAATATTGAAAAATAGCTTTTGGCTTGTACAAAAATTATTATTTTGCCACATAATCACATAATTATAAAGTTTATGTGAAAATGTATCGGATTTTTGAAAAAAAATGAACACATTTCTTTATTAAGTATTGCTTTCCTATTTGCATATTTAGCGGAATTATTATATTTCAACTGTCTATAAAGAGCATTGTGCAAATATGTAGGTCTGCTATATTTATGTGTTATGGATAGAATGTATGCAAATATAAAAGTAGACACTGAAGACAAAATCCAGAGGCGACAGTCTGTTTTATGATAAACGCAATCGTCAAGCCTTATGCATTGTGCTTTTGCTCGACTATCTATATATACATGTCAGTGATGCATTGTGGGTAATTTATTGTATTTAGTCTAACGGTTATTTTTGGAGAGCGGTAACGGTTATGTTTCGAATAATTTTAGGGATATTCAATTTAGATGGAAAAATTGTGGGACTGATGCAGTTTTTTGTCTGTTTCCTGTGTTGTTTGTTGACATATTTAAATTACTATTGTTTATTTTATTGCTGCTTGTTGTTATTACGTTTAATTGTGCTTATCAGTATGTACGTGGTTTGTTATTTTTCTATTATTTACTTGGTTTATTTACTTATTTATTTGTTTGGATTCATTTATTTCACATATTTATTTATTTATTTATTTACTTTGTTTATTTTTGTCCGTTTTCAGTGTTCGATTTTTTTAAGTAGCGTCGTAAAAAGTGTTTTCGTGGCTGCATTTTAAAATGAATTCTCTTCGTTTATTTACTAGTTTGTGTTGGTCTTGGAAGATAATTATAGATATTTTCTCCTCCAGACCAAGTTTACAGTTTTTGAATTCATTGTCGTAAGCTGATGATCTCTTCCTTTTTTTTCCATGATATTTATTGTCATTTGTTTCTTGATTTTAATCTCCCAACACTTAATGTAGGTGGTTAGTTTTACAGACTAAAGTCTTACATGATTGAAAATTCTTTAAAAAAATTCTTTAAAAAAAGTCTCCAGTTACTACTTTTATTACAAAATCCCGTATATTTGAAACTCAAGTGTACTTAATATCTAAGATGTAGTGTAATATGTTGGTAAATAAATACATTTATTCATATAAATCATGTGGTTGCATGTATAAGTAATATTTTTTAAAATATTTATTGGCAACTGAGAATGTTAGAAATATAAGAAGTTCTCTGTCCGACACTCTATGCAATAACATATGCGCCATGTTGCTGTGGAAATGTTCCAACCAGCAAACATTTTCCTTAGACGAATCGCTTATAGCATCTCGTTAATCTATCGCTAAATTCATGGCAAATGCTTAGAAAAGTTACCTTTCTTACTTGCATCAGTTCGAACTTTAATAGTTCGGTCCCATGTCACGTCCACAGAGTCGACATTTTCACACACTTCGTATTGTCATAGTAAGTAGGAATTTCAACGAAGACAGTTTCTTCGCGCGAAATTTTAATCTATGGAACAGACTCCTAAAATGTTCCTTTCTCTATCAATATAATCTTCAAGCGTATAGACAACCATTGTCTAACATATCCTCATAAAATTCTTCTTAATTTCTACATTCCCACTTTTAAAGAAACTTCATTCAGTAACACTCTACATTGAGTGACATTTGGGACTTGTATTAAATGAAAAATACTAAGAAAAATGGGAAATTAAATTCAATTCTTTTTCACATTTAATTTTTAACATTAAAGTTGCTCAAATATATTTCCCAAGTATTTGGTGTCGTTCAATATATTATTTAGTTGGACAAGTTTTTTTTTTTTTTATTCGTCTAAATCTTTTGTCGGCTTTTCCTTTTGTCCCCTTTCTTTCTTTTTTTTATTCAACTTCTTTTCGGAAAAATATAGATAGATGAATTGTTATTTTAAAAGAAACCGCAAATATAAAACGGTCAAATAGGAGAAATACGTTTCCGCTCATCATCAAAGTAACTATCCGGCGCCTGGCATTAGGGAAACAACGTGAAGTCAGCTCTTGACTGACCTGCCGAAAGGCGACAGAATCCTAGCGTGAAATCATCCCTATCACAAAGGTTACCTTTCCGACTACTTATTTTTAAAATGTTTAGGCCAGAACCTCGACAACAGTCACCCCTATATCTTATCTCACCTTCTCCCCATACCCTCTGTCGGTCTTAAATCTTAAATCATATGCGGCACATTCTTTTAATTTTCCTCGTATACCTCGAGCTTTTGTTTATTATAACCGTTGATCGATGTCTTTTGCCGTCGAATGTTAACTCTTCTATCGTTCACCCAACCGTTTTATCTGGAATATTTTCCGGCGTTTTCACACTTAAAAAAAAGAAAAAAAAACTTGATTTACAGAAGGATATCCGACCAATAATGTTTCATCATTTCACCAAGAAACACTAACAATGTACAAAGTTGTTAAAAACTAAACACTAAATAAGCAATATCCTCTGTTAATTAAGGTAAAATATATTTCTTTAAAATACGTTATGACTTTAAAAAATGCTTTTACTTTAACAGACTGCATTATTAATATTATTTCTCTTTCTACTGCATTCTTTTTCAATTACTTTATCCATATTGTTAAAGTCACTGAAAGTTGTTTTTTCTTGTCATAGCAGGATATGACAACACCTATATGAAAGTCAAATACACTATTGTTCGAGGAACAGAGTGACGGTCAGTGGCAGGATAAACTTTTTATATGGCATATAAAGTAACATACAGTATGATAACGGTTGTTTATATATATATATATATATATATATATATATATATATATATATATATATATATATATATATATATATATATATATATATATATATATATATATACACGTCTTACGGGGACGTGTCTACAATATTCGCTTATCATGAGACTCGGTTCAAATCTTATCATGGTCGGTTTAACAGGAAGATAATTTCTTGTCGTTATCGGCCTGGGGAGGCGATTCACGCACGCGGTACATTTAGAAAATGCCTGAAATCTATACCCCACGGGTTGACCCAAAATAGCTAGTAAAATGTTACAAGCCATCGTGACAGAGGATTTGAGCGTGCTGGTCTTGTTCAGACTGTAGATCAAGCCAGATAATGCGCTCTCTCTCAGAAACTCTAAGGTCCGCACAGCATAGTTGCAATATAAACCACAGGTGGATGCTCTGGGTGTCGAACAAAGAGAAATCTCTTTGAGCATGCGTCTGCAACAGGGATTATAGACAGGCATAGCCGTATACAGGCAACCATCCACCATATACGTCTTACTTGATATGAAATGGGATACACCTTTTCTCTCTTCATCTTTGTAAATTTTCATTTCTTTGACAATTTCTTATATAAATAGCTAACAATGTTTTTGTTCACTTACACAGTTCCGTAGATTCGAAGAGCAGTAAATTAATGACAATCACACCATTTACTTGGGACTGCCAACCGAAGTGAAAACGTTGCAAAATTTGTCGCCGCTCCAAACAACATTCTAATTTTATTATTTAGAGGGGAAAATAATGAAGTGTCAAAGGGACAGTTTTTCGATTGACACCGCTATTACTTTAACTACCTTCACTCCCCGGCAAGGTTTATTTTTTTAAAATGATGATCAGACTTTTAATAAAACCTAAGTATATGAAAGTAAATTTACACAGTTTCTTTGTTCTTGAGAATTTAAAACAAAAATAATAAACAATATTTATAAGATTGTTTATTTACAATATTTATATTTTTTATTGGATTAATTAGCAAAATATTGGCTAATTGTCAATTGATTCAATCTTCATAAATTGGTAAATAAAAAGTATTTCCTTATAGTTGGTTTACATATTTTAATACTTTAGTAACCGTCTATACATTTAGGAATAAAAAATTGTTTTCATATTTATTTCTTTTTAAATTAGTAAATGATGAATATCGCAATACATTTAGTCTTAATTGTATTAGTTTTTAGAATGTAAATATGAAATTAGTCTTGTAAATAAAAAAAAATGTAATGAATAGAGTGTAATAATTTTTGTTGTAAATTCTCAAGAACGAAAAATGAATTCACTATCATCATATTGTTAGATTTTATTACAATTCTCATCTTTTTTTTTTTTTGAAACAATAGACATTGCCGAAGAGTGGAGGAAGATAAACAATATTGATGTCAATAGATAAAACGCCCTTTTGATATTCCATTTTTCTGCGGGTACGGAGGTCCAACTTTGCAAAAAAACTTAGTCCGCAGAAAATGAGGACGTCGATAAAATAGAAACATGAATATATCATTGATTGGCAATACATAAGATGCGACAACGTGCATCTGTGCTTTATGTCAATAAATGTTATCACAGATAATAATTTTAGTATGACACTAAGGTGTATATTACACGTTAAAAAGTTTTCTTTGTTTATTCCAGCACACTCTTCGTTCGAACTACGATCATAATTACACCAAATGAGGCTACAACGCATTCAGTACTAAGTGAATATCAAAGAAAGACTAGTGCAGTATTGGCGTTGGCGGTAAGTAGATATATGTCTTTTACAAAAGCTAATACAAACATTTCGAAACCGAAATTTGAAAAATGAGTTTGTAATTATTATTATTATTATTTTTATTATTATCATCATTATTTCTTATTATTATTCTGCGGAAAAGACCTTTTGCAGGTCGTGGTGTTGTTATTATTTTTCATGTTAATTTTTTTTTTTTTTTTTTTTCTCCGATGATTGCACATTACATAGACAAAGTTCTCCTTAGTGTGTGTGCTGTACTTAATAAGACAATTTTCTGTATGTCTCGAAACCAGATTTTTTATAATTCCAAGTGCACCTATTACCACTGGTATTATTCTTGTTTTCAATTTCCAAATTTTTTCTTTTCAATTTCCAGGTCTTATTATTATTATTATTATTATTATTATTATTATTATATAATTATTATTATTGTCGTATATAAACCAGAGACCTAAGTTCATATATATTTTCATATATATATATATATATATATATATATATATATATATATATATATATTATATATTTGTGTGTGTGTGTAAAAAATTAAAATACACATATTTTACATAGATAAAGCTTTTCCTTATTCGTGAGCTATACTTGTGAGTATTTTTTGTATTACTTTAAGTCATGGTCTACCAGGAAACCTTTTAATGAATTTATTGGAAACTTTTCAATCAATCCGAGGGCGCCAACTACAACTGGAATGATTGATGCCCTCATGTGCAACATTTTTGAGATTTCCACATCAAGATCCTTGTATTTTGACACTTATATACAATCTGCAGGGACTGTCATGTCGATAAGAATGCACATTCGGTTTTTGTGTTCTTTGATCTGGGCAGTTAGATTTGTTTGTTCTCTCTTTGTATTGTCAGATTCCATAAAATTGTTGCTGGTCCAATCTCTGAAACCGTCTCTGGGTGATGTTCATGAAAATTTCTTACAGATTCCTTCCCGTAAAATTTGCAGCTTTTGCAGTAGACATCGGCCCACTCTATCATACTGATTTTTATATTCAATGGGTTCTAATACTGTGCAGCTTGTTACAACTTGTTAATAATAATAATAATAATAATAATAATAATAATAATAATTATTATTATTGGGTGCTAATACTGTGCAGCTTGTTACAACTTGATTATAATAATAATAATAATAATTATTATTAGTAGTAGTAGTAGTAGTGGTTGTGGTGGTATTAGTAAGAGTAGTAATATTTTGTTAGCGAGTAGCGATCCAAAATTATGACGCTTCGGTTCAAATATACGAATCGCAAAATTCCTAGCAGTACAACTATTCTGATATATGTATGCACGATACATTCATGAAACCAAATGTATGCAATATATTAACACACACGCGCGCATATATACACACACACACACACATAATATATATATATATATATATATATATATATATATATATGTATGAAAAATATATAGAAAATAGGAAGGAACAGGTTAGGTAAATAATCCTTAGTATTTTAGTTATTATTTTTTAAAAATAGTGCTAGATACAAAAGTAGAGCATAAATATAATTATTTAATTAAAATATGATTCCAAATCGCTACATAAGAGGTCTATGTTTCAAAAAACAAGAGCCGAAAACTAATATAAAATTTAAATTAAATTGAGTTTAAATTAAAATGGGCTCCGTTCCATCTTCAAGCAGAAATTTTGTTGGAATAACGTGTATCTGAAATTTACTTGTTTTAAAAAATTTAAATCAAAATCTCCATGGTAACAGTAATTGTTTAAATAGGCGAGTGTAATATTTGTTAATAATGAGTAGCGGTATAGAGATACTTTCAAAATGTCAAGTCGGGGAAAGGTAGTGTCTAAAATGAAATTATTAACCTTCTCTAGTTTGCACCAATAGTAAGCTTAGTAATATATTCAATAAGAACACCCTAAAATTGAGTTACAGCTGCTCTGATAATCATGAACGTATAATAAAAAACCAAATAATAAGATCTTGAACAAACCCCATGCCAAAACAGTATTAATAAAAAACTGCACTTAAACCAGACGATAAAAGGGAAAAATTATGTAACTGTAGAAATCTAGAAGACTGCCCATTAGAAAATAAATGTATTAATTCTGTGGTATACCAATGTACTATTTCATCCACAGAGAGCACTAGCACTAATATGATATACATTGGGTCCACGAAGAATAATTTTAAAGATAGATGGAGGCAGCATAAATGCTCCTTTAATAATATAAACAAAAGAAATCAGACTTCACTATCAAAATATTTTTGGCACCTGAAGGAAACAAATAGGACACCAAAAGTTAAATGGAAAATCATTGATAAGGCTAGAACATGTAAAGCAATGACCCATGCCTTTGTGCCTCCATGAAAAATTACACATTATTAAACTTCTAAATAATAATAATCTATTAAATAATAGACACGAGTTAACGGTTTTTTGTAGGCATCATCAGATTTTTGGTTTGAATTATTAGATAAAAAAAAATTATAATAACTTGTTTCATAGCCCAATCATCAGATTCATAGTAGGAATAATTTACTACAAACATGCATACAACATAACACCCTTCATAATCCATAGCCCAAATAAGTAGTTTAAATACCTTATATAATAGATAACCCTTTATGAAGTCGTCAAAAACAAACGTTACGAAAGTTTTTTTTTATATTTTTTTCCCTTTCATAATAAAATAAAATAAATAAATCTCCATAGACAAGCAAACTAGACGAAGGTTAATACATCTTCCGTTTCATTTTAGACACCCCCACCTTTCCCCGACTTGACATCTTGAAAGTATCTCTATACCGCTACTTATTATTAACACCCTACACTCGCCTACCCAATTTAAACAATTCGCCCTTGCTGTTACCATGGAGATTTTGATTTCAATTTTAAAACAAGTAAATTTCAGATATACGTTATTCCAACAAAAATTTCGCTTGAAGATGGAACGGAGCCCATTTTAATTTAAACTCAATTTAATTTAAAGGATTATATTGAAGTTTTCGGCTCTTGTTTTGAAACATGAGACCTCTTATGTAGCGATTTGGAATCAAAATTTTTAAATAAATAATTATATATATATGTAGATGAGGCCCAATGAGAAATGCGCTTACGTAAGCTACACCTATGTCCTGGCAGTCACTGTTTGATGATGTTCGCAAATATTTATATGTGACTAGATACACGGCCATTATTTTCCCTACAAGTCCGCTCGTAAATAGAGATGAACAATACCTCTGTCTAGATGAGACATATACAACATGGATTTGAAAGCAAAGATTTAGCAGTCAAATCTGTGATACTGAAATTCACAAAGGCATCTCAAGTCAGTTATGATTATTAATAATAGGGATTATTATTAATTTTTTATTTCCTTTGGTTTCTGCTGCATACTTATCTCTTTCCGGGTCCTGACCAGAAACCTAAGGTCATCAATGGCTTCAGGAAACTTTCAACTGAGCACTTTTGAAAAAATAATCACACATATTTTAGATAGATAAAGCCCTTCCTAAAGTGTGTGCTGTTATTGTGAGAATATGTTTTTATTTCTTTAAGGCATGGGCTTCCAGGAATTTCTTTAATGCATCTGTTTGAATCTTTTCCACTTAATCCAAGGGCTCCAATTACAATTGGAATTGTTGTTGTCCTCATGCCTTACATTTTTAAGATTTTGATTTCAAAGTCCTTGTATTTTGATACATTGCAGTCTGCAGAGACTGGCATGTCATTAACAAGGCACATTTCGTCTTTGCAGTCTCTAATCACGATGTCTGGGTGATCAGCTTCAATTGTTCTGTCTGTATGTATTGCAAATTCCCATAAAATTGTTAGAGGTAACAAGTGTGTAACCCAGTGTGGGTGGTGTTCCTACAAATTTCTTGCTATTTTCTTTCCGTTGAAGTTGCAGATTTTCCAGTGCAGATATTGGTTTACACTGTTATGCCGGCTGTTACATTCCGTGGGTGCCAATACCGTGCAAACTGATACAAGATGATCAATTGTTTCTGGATATTTGCACAGAATCTGCATTTTGGGTTAACATAATTTTTCAGTTTGTGTGCTTGGTAATTTCTAGTTAGCAAGCATTGGTCCCGCGCAGCAAGTATTAAACTTTTAACCCTGCTCTACATAGCCACTGAAGGGATCGGGTTTTGTCTACATCAACTTGTTTGGTGCGGGCAAAATATTGACCATGAAGCGGTTTATCTTGTCGTTTTTGTATCTGGTCGGTTGCATTTGCTTTGCTTTCTTTTTAAGTTTCTTCTTCTTCTTCTTCTTCTTCTTCTTATTATTATTATTATTATTATTATTATTATTATTGACGTTTCTATAAAGACGTATAACTTGTATATTTTTTATATTTTTATTTTTGTATACAACTTTAAACATAACCATTTTGTCGAAATATTTTTGAATATTCTTAAACATTGTCCTTCCTTTTTCTTGTCTCAAAACGCGCTATTCTCTAAGTACTAAAATTAGTATTATTGTTATTATTATCATTATTATTGTTATTATTGTCATTAATATTATTTTTATTATTATTATTATTTTTATTAATGTAGTTGCTGTTATTATAATAATGATTATTATTTCACTTTCTTACATAATGTTACAACCTACACTCATACATTAATATATATTTTGTTCTTATTGTGCCGTGTTCCCTCAGGATGTAGGCGATCATGGCTCTCCATAACTTCCTGTCCTTTGTAACTCTTAATGTCTCTTCAATCTGTCCTGTGAGTATCAGATTTCCCTAGTGCTTCTTTCTCAGTATGTGCAACTGCCTCTTCCTAATTTTAAGTATCAGTTTCCTTTTTGTTTCCATTTTCTCTAAAACCTCGTCGTTGCTCACATATTTGGTATCCTCAGCCTCCGTCTGTAGACAGCATTTCTGTTGCTCGTCTTCATCTTTGAGGAGATTATCCCGCACACATCGTCATACAGGAGGACAGATATCATGACATTTTAATACACTTTTCCTGGTTTCTAGCGAATATTTTTTTTTGTCAATTTCTTAGTACGAGCTTGTAGAATCCATCTTTGGCTATCTTAATACGCCTTCAGATTTTAATGTCACATTTTCCGTCCTCTGTTCAAACACTTCCTAGACATTTAAATTTTTCGAAATTGTTATCCGATGTCTGGAAGTTTGTTAGCAAGATAATCCCAATGACAGCAAGTGATCGCTAACTATATCGAGTGCTTCAATAGTGTGATCTTTTGTAAGATGTTAGATTAGTAAATAGCTTTATTGGACACTGGTTGTAAAGTGATAGTTATTAAGGTAGTCATTTTGGTATTTTTATTTCTGTATGCCGTATGAACAAATTAATTGTTTAGTTTTACAAGGAGTAGGCAAGTAATATCAGTAAAAAGATTCACATCTATGAAATTTCAAAAGAAAAAAAAATCTGTTGGATGAGATTCCAGTGGAAATATCAATAGTGAATGTGGAGTGGATGAAAAAATGAAAAAGATAGAAAATCGAAAGAAGAGAGAGAAAGAAAGAAAATCGAAGGAAGAGAGAAAGAACTTGGCTGAATTAATATGGTAATACATTTTTCTATTTGTGTGTATGTCTCTCTCTTTCTCTCTATGTATCTATCTAACTATCTCTTTTCTATTGCTTACTCTTTCTTTAACTCGAGCGTTTTTGTAAATTTGTCGACTTATGTGTTTGTTAATCGCGCTACCATTTGCTTCAGATGGCCTCATTTGCGTAAGATACTTTTCAAGAACGCTTACCCAGATGGTCAGTGCAGCCATGTGGAATTTTTAAAAGGGTTTTAAACGCTTCAAACATATGGTGAATTCAGAAACCTCAAAGTATTTCGAAAGATTGAGAAAAACTATAGGCCTTTTCCCATTATTCTTTGCCTTTTTAAACAAGTCATCGGCTAATTTTCTTTTTCTTTTTACACACCATCATTCCTGTTTTTATTAATTTCCTTGTTTTCTTTTCTTTTCTTTCTTTTCACAATATTTCTTCTTTGTCCTTTTCTTCTTTTACTCCCCTGACATTCTTTTATTCATTACTTTCTCTTTGCTCTTTTTTTTCTTTTCTTTGCTTTTCATTATCATTGTTTTACCCGCCAATTTTTAAAGTCTTATTTACACATTTTGACATTCTTCATCATATCTACTCACTTCTTTTGCCTTTTCCATTCATTTTTGTTTTTACTTTCTTTCATCATCTTCATCGTTCTCTTTAGTTGTACGCATCTCTCGCATTTCCCTTTTCTCTCTTCTTATCCACATCAAGCTTTTTCTTTCTGTTTTACTCGGACGGAAGAAACGAAAAGAAGAAAAAAAAGTACGAAGTTTTAATCCAAATGACAAAAACATTATTATTGTTGGCAACTAGAAATCTTTTCCCTTTTTCTGATTTTGTCTTAGTCTTTTTTTTTCTCTCTCCTTTCCTTCAAATAAATTAAAACACAAAATCTCTCAGCCCTGAGAGAAAATGTGCGGTTTCATTGCAGTCGCCTCCACGCTTCAACGTTTCTTATTATTTATTTTTTTATTTTTACAGAAGAACGCTTTGAGAACATTGAAACTGTATATTATTTTCTTTGTATTAATAACATTCTTCTTGCTTCTGTTTTTTTTCCTTTCCATATTCCCAACGTAAGCCCCATGGGTTTCGTTAATTTTACCGGTAAAATGAATGTTTTAAAAATCCATTAATTTTCCAGACTGAAAATAAAATTAAGCCGACATATTTAAATTGCTTTTGAAATAGTCAAATTCATCTGGTAAGATATAGAATTTAATATCAAACAATAAAATGCATAACCACCTTGATGCGGCTATTTTTTGGTTTAATGTTAAAATTTACTTTCACCTAATACAGTATATTTTCACTCATTTATTAAGAAACAAATAAATTGATTACTTATGATTTTATATCGAGGAAATAGTAAAAAACTGATAACGAAATATATTTTTTGCTTAATAATTAACAGTAGAAAAGATCAGATGAAAAATCCAGAATCATATGTTGGTAATACTATGTGCTGTAAGCTTGGATGTGCGAATGGTGTAATGGATAATAGCTTGGAATTGTTAATCGGAGAGCCGAGTTCCAATTCCGGTTGTGTTAGTTGTATACATTTATGCGCAAATATCCTTGGAAAATGTATGAATCCCCCTCTTCTCCCCCAGCTATGGGTTAATTAGTAAGACTTGTACCATTAAAGCCTTTATTATCTAAAAATTAATAAATTAATAAATAAAATTGCGTACAAAATATTTTGATTTCGGCATGAAATAACTCACAGAGGTGTTGATATGCCGCTAAATAAAAGAAAAAACAAATAATAATCAAATGCTGCTTTACAATACAGACAAAATATAAGGTAATCTAAGTTTTAGAAAATGGTATACACATTTTTCTAATGGAAGTCCGAGCAGAATTATAATTTCCCAGATGGTAGGTGGAACCAAACGACTGGTTATTCAAGTGGGTCAACGTCTACATTTAAATGCTGAATGGTAAAAATTAATAATTTTGGCTTTCCTTAACATAGGTACCTCGACGAGATCGCTAAAAAAAGAGCATAGCATGATGAAAAAGACGCCAAACTTGACGAAAACAAAATTTTATCGTCTAAATGTTTGTTATTATTAAGAGGAAAGGTCAAAGTATTTTTGGGGTAATTTTTTCCATTTTTTAATCGTTCCTAGCACGTCCGAAATTTTCGTTAAAAATCTAGTTTTTTTTTGAGTCAGCAAAATTGACCATTTTTTCCATTTTAAAAAAAAATGAAAATCTGACTTTGAAATTTTTTTAAATATCAATTATCATTTTTTCAAAACTTATTTTAAGAAAATCAGAAATTATAATGTTTATTTAAAATATTTTGAACCAAACTTAACTTAGCTTTTTGTGCCAAAGATGCAATTTGAAAATAAATCAAAGCAGGTCATAAACTTTCGCGTCTCTTGACATGTGATGAATGATATATTTACGAATTCCATGAGGCTAATTTGTTCTACGGAAGGAGAAAAGTGAAATAATTTACATTTACGTGAACAAATTATTTACCTCGTTATTTTTAACGAAAACTTTCAGCGGTCTAATTTTTTTTTTTTTTGTACTTAGCTTTCACCTTTACGTTTATGATGCTTTATGGGAAATATATTCTAAAGAAATTAAAATAAAACTGTTAAGAGTGACATTAAATTTCATATTTCTTAAGAAAGGTATCTAATTAATTTATAGGTACCTTTCTTATGAAATTTTATCAGAATTGTACATAAAATACTATAATTTTATGTACATTTATTACATTTTACTGTTATTTGTATTTGCATTCATTTTATTATTAATTTTGATATTTCATTTATGGAAAAATGTCGTAACTGAGATTAATATAAAAATAAGATCATATAAATTTCATAAGATGATACTGATACTTGTAGGTACCCTTCTCAGTTGAAATTGAAAAATCAAATTAACTTCTCCACACGTGTTTCGCAAAAGTAAAGGCCTTAACAGCGGAGAACAATGCTTAACTCAAATAACGCAACTTAATTATATTCTGGTTGGTCTTCCGTACTTTATAATTACAGCTCGGTTATAAGCACAAAATTACATTTCTTAATTACTGTGGATCTTCTGATTAGTCAAAATGATACAATTTACAACGCGCTAAAAAAGATCTATCTCATAAGGACACTTATGAAAGCCGATGCGGCTTTTAACTAATTTCATAAGATTTTAACAACTTAAATGTAAAATCTATTATAATTAATGAAATAACAAATAATTGTATTAAAAATTCATTTTTCATGGAAAAATTTTTTTGCTTTCAGAAAATATTGTCCATATTCATAAAAACAACTAAAAGCAAATAAAAGCATTTGAAATTAAATAATATCTTTGTTTTATTGAGTTTTGTATGTTACAATTCAGAGCTGATTTTTAGGTACTGCGGATCCAATTAAAAACAAAAAAAACATGATTTGCATTCCTCAAAGCCCTGTGCTTTTAATTATTGTAATCACTAAAACCGATGCGATCGAATTTCTAGCGTTTTCATAAAATTAGTTAGGGGGGTAATAAATATTTAAAAAATATTTCTACCATGACTTTCATAAAAAACATATATTATAATAATTTCGATCATCTGTGAATAGTTCCTGAAAGTTTCATTAACATCCGATAATTATTTCTATTTTTGCACGATTTTTCAAATTAATGTGTGTCATACCAAAAAAAAAACGTGCTAAAAATTGTCTATGTTATTTACTAGTCCCGCTGATACAAATAGAAACAAGGTTTTTTAATCAAAATTTAGAATGTTCTAAAAAGAAGGAAAATTTTTGAAAAATAATTAAAAAAAAACTTTGGTCTTTTCTCTTAATAATAACATAAGCATTTAGACAATAAAATTTTGTTTTCGGCAAGGTTGGCGTCTTTTTCATCAAGCTATGCTCATTTTTTAGCGATTTCGTGGAGGTACCTACCTTAACAGTATTTAATAATTTTGTCAGATTATTTACAATGGATAGTGACTTCTATCCTCACTGGGTGCTGCATATTTTCGGCCTTGGGCACACATCTAAACTACGCTTAGCAAATCAATATAAATGATATTAGATATTTTTTTATTATTAAGATATATTATTCCTCTATAGTCTGGCCTACTTTGACTGAATCAATAATTCCTCTATTTATTTTTTTTTTTAACTTTTTCATGTTCCAAAAAAAATTAATTCTTCATCTGTAAGCGAATGAATAGGCTCTAAAGCAGTGTTTCCGAACCGATTTTGGGCTATTCCTCACTTTGGTATTTCTAAAATTCTGATGCCCTCCTCCATGAAATATTTAATTCTTACATCTTCAAAATTTTACTGCAATTCACATGAAGGAAGCTTAAAAGACCATTAACTTGGTCTCTGAACAAGCCTCCAAAAACATGGCCTCCATGAAAGTGAAAAATTATAAAAACAAAAAGACAGTTAAATATATATATAGTTTCAAACATACAATAGAGAACTAAAAGGCAGAAATATAAAATATTTGAATGAAAGTTTATTCTGTAATATACTTTCAATATTTTAATCAGGAAATAGTAATGCAAAATGAAATTTGAGCTCACGTTAGTATAGTAAACCGAAGAGTACACACCCTATGCATGCTCTACCAAAATATTACCATGCCTCACCGGTGGGGCATGTACCCCCCGTTGGGAATCATTGCTCTAAAGCGATGGCTTGATTTAGGATGTACATACAATTCAGAACGCGACTCTTGTTATAAGTTAAAGAAACTGGGAAAAACTATGGTTTGCCTGTAACCTATGATATTCACTGTGTCACTTTACATTCATCTGCCAAGTTTGGCTTCAGTCAGTTATTCGAGTATTTGCTTTTGGTACGTATAGCATTTTAACAAATATCAAAATAATACATGAAATTATATCCATGTGATTTTAACAAATCTTCGGCGGTTTTATCCAATCCGAATTTTCCATCGTATCTGAAAAATCAAGCATTGGATTTCCAAGGTGTAACACGCATTAGATCATTTATTTCCAAATAATGCGCCCACAGAGAAAACTCACGTGGATTTTCTAAGAGAAATTTCTAAGAGGCAATTATCAAATAAGGTTAGAACTTCGGCAACCATTAATATATTTCATTACACGAGAATTGTGTATAATACGCAAACATAAAATAGTGCTACAAAATTCCCCCACAAAATTCCATAAGACCTGAAACATTTACTATGTAGTGTGGTTTTCTATCTATCTATCTATCTATCGATCTATCTATCGATCGATCGATCGATAGATAGATAGTTAGGAGTAAAGTAAAATGAAAAAAAAATATTGTCAATAATACTGACGATATTTATTTTATATTATGAGGCCTTTTGAATAAACCGAAGCACTAACAGGAAAAAAAGTTTAAAGTCGGAAATTTCGGACAGGCCTGTGTCCTTTATCAACTAGACGAGAAATAAATAATGAGGTGGAATCCGCTTTCACTTACGTCGAAAGTCCGAGTTAAAATATATATTCAAAACAAATTAACATATTAAAGCATTAAACAGGAGGTTAGATTTACTCAGAGAATACAGTTTTCACAGCCTTCTACAAAACCTCCACATACTTAACTGTTGCAAACAAATTATTTGCGATCAAGAATTAATATAAAAGAGTAAATAAAGCCATGATAATTACACTATATATATATATATATATATATATATATATATATATATATATATATATGTGTGTGTGTGTGTGTGTCTACACTGTATATATATATATATATATATATATATATATATATATATATATATATGTGTGTGTGTGTGTGTGTGTGTGTGCGTGTGCTCTGTGTGTGTGTGTGGGAAATGGATGTAATGCCAAACATTTAGAAACAGTTGACTTGTCGTTCGTAGCTTCGTGTGAACAACAGCGGCTTCGCGACGTGTTATGAATTCTGTGATCTATTTCAATCATTACGTTTGTATTATCTATGCAGGCAAGTTTCATGGCTGACCCCGAGTAGTTTTATTTTCGGGAGTGTGTAGCTACAGGAATTCTCTGCATATCGCATACATTGTCAAATAGGGTTCAAAATCTGGTAAGTGTGGAATGCAATGCAGTATTAAGAGATAGTCCTTATAATCCTTGTACCAGTTTTATGCTAGCCGGGCTAGAAAGGGACTGGAGTTTATTTCATGAAACGAATCCTCACCACCTGGAAACCCGAAAAATCTAAAACGGTCCAACTGATGTCTAAAAAGATTTGCGTCGTGACAGACTCCAGATTGCTAAGAGAGTAGTAGACAAAAACATTATTCGGCAAAATTTTTCCGAAATGGTGATGTTTACTGTCCCAGGTGAGGAACGGCAACCGACGTTAACAACGGTAAAACCACATTTTCCCAGTACGATGTGTAGGTTACTCGGTTGAGCAATAAAATAGCACGTTTTGTAATTACCATACATGTCTGTCCTCTGCCTGTATGTTCACTGTGGGCGCCTGTTGTTTTTACGTGCTACAGAGATAACTGTCCCGAATCCACATGTCTGAGAGAAACTGCAATTTCTGTGTTGACAAAATGCCCTATTTTTATCGCCAAAAAAGTATTCAACAGTTGAACTGTTTTACGTCCTGTCTTCACCACACGTAAAACAAATAATGTTTTAAAAGAACATGCTTATTCACGCTTAAAATGTTGAACAAACAAAAAGTAAAAAAATAACAAACATATCCTTTCATAAAGCCCTCAAAAAACTAACAATGACTGACGACAGATTTTATATATTCTTTGTTGCCATTTCATTCTTTCACTTAATAACGGATACAGAATGATATGCGTATAACACCGTCACTATTTTCAGACGTCATTTCCAAACTAGATTCCGACAAGGCAAGCGGATGTGACGGGATCCCAGTCGTCGACTTAAAGAAATGGGCTTCCAAGCTGACTCCAATACTCTCAAAACTCTAAAATAATTACCTCGCTGCTTCCTGCTTCCCAGTCCGCATCTGTATTTCCTGTTTTTAAAAATTTCGAAGAAACATCTGACTCCCTCAAATTATCGCCCTATTAGTCTCCTACCTCATTTTGGCAAAGTATTCGAGACTGTAATCAATGCTGAATTGGTAAAGTATCTTACGACCTCCTTTCGGACAAACAATATGGATTCTATTTCCTCAGGTCTACCAGTGACGTGTTAAAGGCCCTCATTGAATTTGTAACTCTAAGCCTGCTCTGGATAATACCCGTGAAGCACGAGCTGCGGCTCTCGATATCTCGAAGGCGTTCGACAGGGCTTGACATTCAGGGCTTTTATGCAAGCTCCTGGGCTACGATATCACAGGATGAATGTTTGATTTTTTAAGGCAGTTCAACCCAAGCAAGGCGGGAGTGCCACTAGCACGCAAGGTGTTACAGAGGATTGAGAACAAGAGTTAAGAGGCGTGTTTGAAGAAAGTATACAGAGAAAGACGGTGAACAAGCTCAGGGAATCAGATGTCGATTGATATTACACATGAATATTTGAAGATTATAGTTATCGGGGAAGCAAGTAAGGGGGAGAGAGTTCCATAGACGGGAAGCGCGGAAGAAGAAACTGTTTGAGAAGAAGAGACAGTTACACTTAACTGTTTTGACAGTGAAAGGCTGGGACCGAGATGCAAGACTGGTAACACGTTTAAATTTATGTAGAACATAAACAGTTGCCGTGAAAATATTTGTAGAAGAGACAGAGGGAGCTCACAGCACGTCTGTGCGATTGCAACTGTTCCTATCAAATCGTGAAATAAAAGTCGTTTTAAACGGTCTCGCTTCCAGATCATTCACACGAACGCAGGTGATACTAAAGCCCTATCCAGGGTCCTACGCTATTTTTCATCTGCATCAATGATCTCGATGCCATCAGTTTCCAACTGGGTATTTGTTATACTGTGGCGAACGAATTTTTTTTTCTTTTTGTTAATCTTCATCTGTTTTTATTTTTATTTATCCAGTGTCTGAAATTTTTTGGTTCTGGTATATGTGTTTATTAGAATTATGTTTCTTAATAATTTTTCTAAGTTTTCAGTACAGTTGTAACTTAATTTTATTGTATTTTTATTGAAAATAGTACTTAGTTTACTTTCACTAGGAAAATGCTTGACGATTAATGCGAATTGTTGTCCTAATTTGTTCTTTACCATTTGGTTGTATGGGAGCGTATAACAAATTATTTTTCTACTTTTTTCTATGCTTTCCTTTCTTATATAAGTTAATTTTGGGTTTTTGTAGTCACTATCTTTTTGAGCTTTATTATAGAAATTAATATGTTCATCGAAACTCTTTTCATTTGCTGAATTTGTACTTATTCTTTTTCTGATAGATAAAGGTATATGCTTAATTATAGATGGGGAATGATTTGATTTGGGGTGTATATATAAAAGTTTGGTATTGGGTGTTTTATAAGGTGTTTATGTATTTTTCTTTAAATCTAACGTTATATCAAGGAAGTTAACTTTTTTAATTTAGTGCTAACCGTAATTTTTAAGTTCATGATTTTAAATTCTTTATATAATACCTTTCTAATTTTATCTATTTTAAAGTTAGTAGAGTTTCTAATAACCATAAGACCATCGTCTCTGTATAAACCAATGTCAGTTATATATATATATATATATATATATATATATATATATGCTAAAAATAATAGAAGCATTATCAATAAAAAGAAAAAAAAACTAAGACTCAGTAATATCAAGTATGAACAAAGGAAAATGTGCTGTCCGTGTTTTGAAAATAAAACAATCCTATAACCCTATTTCCACACAGGAAACAATCCATGCATTCAGATGAATGTAAAAATAAGGCCATCCTTGATGATGGCAAATAGTATAGCAGAATGCGCTCATACATGCAGAACATATTTTTTATATAACTTATGTTCAGAAAAGGAGAAAATTATCAGAACACTAGAAAAATCATATAAAAAAACCTAAACGCCAGTCGTTTTTAATGAAACTTTTATAAAAGAGCGATTTCTACCCAAATACATCCCTCTCTCTCTTTCTCTCTCTCTCTCACACACACACACACACACACACACACACACACACACACACATATATATATATATATATATATATATATATATATATATATATATGAACATTGAAGTCAACACTTAGAGGCAACAAGCTCTTTCGTTCTAGACTCTATCATCAGGCCACAAGTGCTGATTTTTCTCGGCTATCTCTGTATACGGGTCACTGGTGCATTTGTGGGTAGTGTATTTTCGCGGTTATTTTGCCAGAAGTCGTTTATTTGCTTATTTATTCATTTGGGTTAAATTATTTTGCTTGTTTTTATTTATCTTATTTTTTATTCTTATTTTTTTATTTTTGTTTCTTATCTGATATATTTATTTATTTTTATTTTAATCGGTGTTTTATTAACGCAGCAAAAATTATTTATATCGCTTATTTTATAGTTTTGGCTTGGTTTGGGAAGATATTTAAAGCGATTTATTCAATTTTGGGGTTGACTGCTTGTTTATTACTTTGGCGGGAGCATTTTTTTATTTTGTTTATTACTCCATTTTTTTTTAGATTGATTATCTTTACTTGTTTTTTTCTAACGGTTGGTTTATCGGGATCGGTTTGTCAGTTTGTTCATTTATTTATTTATTTGGATTAATTCAGATTAATTTATCTTACTTGTTTTTATTTATTTATTAAACAGTATATGTTTATTTACTCTTTTCTGTTTTCGATTTTTAAGTAACGCATATTTTTCTCGTTATATAACAGTTATAGTTATGTTTTTCGTCCGATTGTATATATATATATATATATATATATATATAGAGAGAGAGAGAGAGAGATAGATAGATAGATAGATAGATAGATAGATAGATAGATAGATAGATAGATAGAATGAATGAGTGTGAGTGAGTGAGTGAGTGCAGTTGAGCTAGTATAACTATGTGATAGATATTTTGCTGTGAAGTCTGTAATGCAACTGCGTGCATAACTGTTATAAATCTTAGTTTAAAATTACAACGGCGTCAAATACGATGTGAGACTGACATCCTGTTGGAGAGTTGCATTTAATATCAGCTACCGAGTTCAGAGTGCTACCTACGCATAAATGCCGACAAAGGGATGAAGGTGAAGAATTCATATTTATCATCGATGCTTATTTTCCTTCAATTCTAAAAATAAATGGAATGTTTCACTATTATATCTGTAACATTAGTGAAGACATCTAATACATTTAATTTTATTTACTTTTACTTATTTTACTAAGAATCATTCAATCACTGTCTCACACTACAAGTTTTTTTTCACATTGGAGTTTATCTTAAATGTCTATAATGCGTAAAATATGGCTGCCATCTATGATCCGGTGATCCTGCTATCTATCTAGATATTCTAACCCCCAAAGAACGATTAGCAATATTATTTGCCTCGATCTGGTATCTCGGCTTCAGTCACTTCCCCATCGCCGTAATATTGCCTCCCTTTGACTTTTCTCTTAATATTGTCATGCTAATTCTTATGAGCTCATCGCCATGGGCATTATATTACGTGTTAGTTTGCGGGTCCGTTTGAGATTATCTGATAGACGTGTTCGGTCATACGAAGTAAGAGGTCTTCTCAATATGGCCTTCGGTGTCCAGGTTGAATTGCCTCAATAATGAAAATGTGTCACTCACCTGATTTACGATGCGCAGTACACTCTAGGTCGTCAAAAGAATTTGTTCAGCGGGTTTAGACAAATCTACAAACTGCGTTCGCTTTGATGAGGAGGCAAATATCATGGATCACCTCTTCTTTTTTTGCAGAGTGGTAGTTTTGTTGGGCAATTTTATTGAAGATATCATTGTTCGCATGCTGCGCGGAATGATTTTCGCCCTCGAGGCCTGTTCTCTTTGTAACAATGTGGTACCGACGTTGACGAAGGCTGAGCACTGTGTCATTTACTTGCTAGGAGTTATGAGAGGTATGATTTGGAAGACACATGAGAAGGAATTCTATGGAGGCGAGAAGTTCACTTCTTTCCAACAGATATTGTTCTTTAAGCATTAGCTTATATTCAACATTTGGACGGAATGGCGGCAGCTCCTTCCATCAGAAATTGACATAAGTTGGGTGAGTCTTTCTGTCTAGTAAGAGGATTCGATTTAAAGTTGTTCTTTGATGCCGGTTAGGCATATAAGCTCATTGGCCTTTTTTTTATTTATTCTACCACTTTCTTTAGTTTAATTCCCCCTCCCCTTTAGGTGACCAGTAAAATCAGTTCTCTGGTGGACGCTGGACACATTTCTTGTGATTTTCGTATTTGTGCCTGAATAAGTGTTTGTTTGAGTGAGTGTTAGGGCGAATAATAATTTTATATTAAAGACCCGCATTGATTTCATCCAGTTAACTGATGTAAGGATTTTGGTTGTTTTTTTTTTTATTACTAATACTATTTTCTTTAGTTTCTTGTAAATCTATTAATTAATAATGTAAATAGACATTGGGGTTTAGATTTTTAAATTCTTGTTTTATTCCCACCACCACCCAACAAGATTTGCACATATGCGAAATATTTACGTCTTCATGGAGACTGTGAGGTATTATGGTGAATGTAGTATGAATGGCAAGTAAGAATGTGTTGTTATGGAGTCAGGTAAATTGTGGTATGTCTGGGTTAATTAGTGTGGCTAGCAAAGTTTAATTATAAGATACAAGAAGACTTATTTTCCTCATTCCTGCTTTTGGTCCCGTGCTACATTTTTTTTATTTATTAAAACAATAAATATAGCTCTTCGCTAATGTGCCTAGACCTTTCGAATTTAAGCGTAGTTTTCAATTTACATTTGAGCTGGTTATATGTAACCGTAGATTTTATGATAACAGTTTCTTTTCTAGCATTTCTTGCTTGTGGAACTTCATTCCCGTTTCGGGTTTTCTAGCCAACCTTAATCTAAAAATTTCAATGCACTGTCAATCACTATTTACTGTCCTCCTGATTACCCTTCCTCCGATATCGCTTCTTAGAAATGTTCCTGTTTCAAATTCTTCCGTAATCAGTAACCTCTTGCGTCCCTATGGCTTTATGCTTGATTTTAAACACGATTTTTAAAAATGCTCAATGTAAAGTATTGCTGAATGAGTTTACTGATATGAATAGAAAGGTAGATAATAGCAAGTAATTTTTATGAAGCTAAAGAGGTAAAAACTACTGACTACAACATGAAGCAGGTAATTTTTAGCGTCCGGCAAATCATCGTCGAAAGGTTCTTTTCCACATAGTAGCAGTTATTGGGGAAACATTTTTATCTTCTTTAACTTGGAACGTAGATAAAAAAGCACGTGGACAAAGCATGCTGTGTCCTAGTTGAAAAAGTGGAACGAAATAATGAAGATCATTCGAATATTTGCGTTGGAAGAAGTGATATTATAGCGTAAAATATCTGGTAAGTGTTTTGACAGAGGACGGTAAGTGCGACACTGAGAGCTGTAGACGTATTGAGATGGCCAAGGACGCATCCCAAAATTACAAGACAAGAGGATTTCTCTGTTATCAAAGAAAAGAGTACTGACCTGTTACGTGAAATCTGACCTCCTTTACGGCAGCGAATGTTGGACGGTTTCCTCAAAGATGGAAAAGAGATTCGAGGCGACGGTGATATGGTTCTACAGAAGGATGCTGGGGATATCATGGACCGAGCGTGTGGGCAACGATGAGGCCTTGGAGGGGATTTAGACTAGGAGGAGGTTTAAACTTAACATCATGAAGAGGCAGCTGAAGTTTCTGGGACACGTAATAAGTAAGGAGGTCCTGGAGAATCTGATACTCACAGGTCAAATAGAGGGAAAGAGAGACAAAGGAAAGCAACGTATGGCATACCTGGCGGGCTTAAGCAAGTGGATGACAGAACATGGTCTGGGGGAGGTCGCAGAGGGACAAAACTTATTGAGAACTACAAGGAATAGGAGGAAGTGGAGAGCCATGATAGCCTACATCCTGAAAGGATACGGCAAATAAAAGAAAAAAGAAGTGATCTTGTATTATAAAGATAAATAATGGCAGGTACTTTGTCGAAAGATAGAGATGGCCATTTTTCCAGCATCTTTAACAATGGATGAATAAATCTTACATTACTTGCAAACAAAAAGTATCATTATCTATCTATATTTCTGAGATGTACACTATTTACATGATTCGGACTATTGTCCTCATGATTGTTGCCATATTTATCACAACGTTTCAGCCGATGTATGTCCCGGCCTTCTTCAGGTAACTGGAATGTCGAACTGGATCCTTTATTTCGCTCGCTGGGGTAGACTGTTCTCATTCGACGTGCCGTGTTTTAATGGATGTCAGTTATCAGTTACCTCCTGTTAATTCCATTCTCCAAGTTCTCCACTGTCTTAACCAGGTACTGAATACACAACTCTTTGGTTCTGTCACTGGATCTAACCAACGCCTTTATCCACTGTGCCATACGGTTCGTTTACTGGTAATTATGGCCATTGTCTGTATTTACTTTGAAAACGAGTTCGAAAATAATATGCAAAGCTAGTTTCCTTGAAAAGTAAATTGTCTTTTTAGATGAAATAAAAAAAAAAGACGTCCAGTAAGAAAAAAAATAAAAGCACAACAGTGACAATGCTATAAACGGCGATGGAACAAACACAGGCATGTGGTTTTATTCCTTTCTCAAAATAAATAAAACCGCAATTGACATTTAATTCTGCATAATACCAAATAAACTGGTTTTGAAATATGGCAACGTCTCTTAAAATAGTTCATCTTCATAGGTTTTAATCTTCTTCATCTCGTGGTTTTGCTGCCGAAATACAAGTCGGATAAGTTTAGCTTTCGACGTTAAATCTTTGTTTTTCTTATAAAAGTTGATTGAAGCGAGAATGTGTAAGAATGTGTTCTTCTTTAGTCAAATAAAAATCCATTTCATCTGTCAGCCTTTGTGCTAGTTGTGTAATAAAGAGCAGCTTGGTATGAGTAATCGAAGAGCTGAGTACGTTATATTAATTTACGCAATGGTGGCTAATGATATTTGGTGGTGGCAGAATGTCTAAATCGTTAGTATAGATAACTGAAATCACATATGACGACGAGGCGAGTTTTTATGTAGGCTCTACGGAAAAACATTGGAAATCAAGGTTCTACCACCACCAAATGACATTAGGCAATATCAAATATATTAAGATCCCTGCCTCTCAAAATTTTCAGGAAGCTGAAAAGCGAGAACAAAAGCACAATTATAACATTGGAAACAGTAAGGAAAGCTAAATCTTTCAACGGAAAGGCAACAGATGAAATTTATGTCTTTCTGAGAAATTAATAATCCTGAAAAACATAAATAATACTAATTTCTTAAACAAAAGAAATTATTTAATCAGCACCTGCCTACATAGATCAAAATTTCTACGCAAAGACGTTGAACCAGATAAGTATAGTCAAGCCGGACACTGAGACCACTTTTTTGCTAAACCGTTACTTCCATTATCTTATCTTTGCCATTTTTTATTATTGTTGTTTTGTTTTTTCTCCTACCTTTAGTCTTTCTATTAGTAACATGATCATTTATTCATTTAATTTGAATTTATTAGTTTTATTAATTCATTTATTTGCTCTATTTATTTGCATATTTATATCTTTCTACTTTATTTTACTTAATTTTATTATTTTCATTCAGATGTATTACTTTATAAGTACTTTAGTTATAATTTTATTTTACCAAGGCATATTTTATTTATATTGATATCACTACTCTCATTAAGTTTATTAATATTAAATTTAATAATAATATTAACTACTTTATCGATTTTAATAGAAAAAATAGTTTTCCTCTTGATTACCAAATTTTATTTCTTATCCATTCGTTTTGATTACAAGAGCGTCTCTTCAAATTAAAATTTATAATTCTCATTACCAACTTTATTTTCCGTCTTAAATGTTAATCTTGGCCTAAATTCAAAACCAAAATTAAATTATAATTTATTTAAATACGTTAACAATAATAATAATCAACCTCTACAATAAAATATCTCGCGATAAACAGCAATAAAAAGGAAGCAGTGTTAACCCGAAAAATTACAACTGACGAATGCAGAATGTATGAAACTCAGAGTTGTGCGATCAAAGTATATTTCTTGATGTATCAAATACTTCTGTTATTTAATATTGAGCACCGTTTATTACACAATATATATATATATATATATATATATATATATATATATATATATATATATATATATATATATGTATGTATGTATGTATGCCTATTAACGCTCACTCGTTTATCAAGCTATATTTATCTATTTGCTTATTATATATATATATATATATATATATATATATATATATATATATATATATATATATATATGTGTGTATTCGTAGAATACAAAATATGTTTCGGCTTTATATAACCTACAAAGGGTGTCAACCATAAAAAAAGAAATTAATCAATCAATCTCACAACCTCTTCTTAATACAAATTCCTAGTTAAAGTCACGTAATTATGTGTAGACATATATCATTTGAACTGAGTAGGTGCATTGTTTTTTTCAGTTGCATTTAAAACTAGATAATGAGGCTCTGTTTTCAATCTCAAATAATACATATACTAAAACGAAAGAAAGGATTTTAATTCTATATTTCTGAATTTATGAATATATATATATATATATATATATATATATATATATATATATAATATTTATTCTATATTTATACAGTAGACATTACTAAATTGAAACCAAACAAATTTATGCATTGAGGCGCCATAATCGCATGTACACTGTTCTTAATTCATTTATTTGAATAGCACAGTTTGAAAAAGAAATGAAAATGCAAAAATAGTCAAAAATGAATAATTAATATGTAAATTCCTCTGGCCTTGTGAAAATAATCAATTCAGATTTAGTTCGGGAAACTTTGAGATGTATTGAGGTAATAGTCGGAAATGAAATGACGGAATGAACTGTAAATGAATTTGAAATATAACATAATTCAGAGTTACCCCCCATATATATATATATATATATATATATATATATATATATATATATATATATTGTCATCCACAGACCGACTGTATCACATCTCATCAATGCGGCTAGACATTTGATTTATTCTATCCGGGATCGAGACACGACTGATTCGGTAACAGTCGGAGATTTCCCCCTAATCGGCGCACGGTTGAAAGAAAGGCGAAGTTTTACGTACTTACTCTGTGAATAAACATTCTTCTGATTGATTAAGATTAAATAACACAACGAGACACCCACATATATAATAAAATTAAACAATACAAAACACTCAAACACACATACATATTTATACTAACATATAACAATATGACTTCATACTCTCTCACACACATATCTATTTATATTAATAATAAATAATAATAATGTATTAACATTAAACAATTGCACAGCGCATTCACACAGACACCATCGCGCGCTCGCACACACTATATTAACATTAAACTATGCAAACACATTTTCTACATAAAGCTGCTCAATAAAAAGCTTAAGATATTGGTGCAGTCTTCAATTATAATATTTTCGCGGGAAATTTATCTGGTTGGTCTAACTTTTTAATTTACATGTCGTCATATGTGGTTTTATCTCCAGAATGTATTTTTCGCGAAATATGTTATCATAATTCAGTCATGTGGATAGCTGGCTGGCCATGTGCTTTTCTTAACAAACTTGATCAATTCGAAACTTAAATTGATCCACAGGTCGTAACAATAATTAATTGTTTAAAAACCAGATCATTTGTTTCGAAATATATGGGCGCGAGTCAATTTCAGAAAATCAGTTATGTTCGCCAAAGCAAAAATATAGTATGCTGCTTACTCATCAAACAACTATGTACCGTTGTCATCTGTTAGTATTGCAATATTATTGAAGGAATTAATTCTCCAGGACGTATCCGAGTAAGTGATATATTCTTTTGCGACTGAAATTGTTTTCTACTTGCATTTACGCAATATAAATGTTCTTTGAATATTTGTATTAACACGATCATTGGGATTATGTCCTATCTTCTCGAGTCTTTAAGACTGTATCCTCAGTAAAGTAACACAACTCTATATTCATCTCTTCCCTCTGTTATTTTATTCGTTGCTTGAGTAAGATAAGCATAGCAAAATAAGTATTAATATGATAATTAAATAGACGTATAAAGAATGAGCGGATAAGTTAAGTGGATATAATTTAGGATCCGAAGCTGTTGTCAAGGACCAGTTTTTGCCTCTGCTCGTCGGTTCTCAGATTCAGCATTAAGATTGGGTCAAGGACGGGTAATGACGGATTAACAACGGGGAAAAGACAAACCAGATTTCGAATGTCACTTTCCCGTTTCACAGCACGTATAGACCAAATCGATTCGAATGATAGTTCTCCTACCAAACAAGGATTGATAGCCTAGTTCGTTCTGCTATATAGCATATAGGTGATGATGTGCAGAAGAGATGAATAAATGTCTTTCACAAATACATTGGTGTGACGTGACTCGCATATTATTCATAAGAGTACAAGCATTAGGAATCGAGTGGATACATTGGCTTAGTTATATTTCTATAGCGAATTTTAAAGGGAAGCCATATAAGAGTTCTAATATATATATATATATATATATATATATATATATATATATATATATATATATATATATATATATTGAACAATAAGAAAATAAAAAAAATAAAAATCTTTAGATACACTGGGTTGTAGATTAATATTCTTTCGTTTTTTATTATTATTCCATTTAGATTCCTCGACTAGTTTCGACCGAAATGGCCATCATCGGGAGGAGAAATATTTCTGCTTGCTGGTAGCACTAAACTACAGAAATGAGTCTTTTGCTGGATAAAATAAACTTTTGTCTGTAGTTTTCATTTGTTTTTTTTATTTTTTTATCTTTTAACATGAATCTTTTAACATTCCTTGTGTTGGTCAAACAGTCTCTTTTAAGTTGTTATTTGAGATAAGAGCTGGATAGATACATGTTACTCTGAATTCTCTGGTCAGTTTGACAGTTTTATTGGACCTGGTGAGGGGATGTGTCTCTGTTTAGTGTTTGCGTGTGTGTTATTTGGCTCTTAGGGAGTGAGTGAGTGAGTGAGTGAGTGAGTATGATATGTGTAAGCGTGTGTATTGCTGTAGGCGTGTGTTATCATTTTGCTCATTAGGGAGTGAGTGAGTGAGTATGATGTGTGTAAGTGTCTATATTCGTGTGGGTGAGTGTATAAGTGTGAGGCCTCCACACCTCCGTAAGCATGTCTGTCTTGTGTGGGTGAGAAATGTGGGTAGGTTTTGATTTGTTGAGTTATATATTGTTACTATCTATATATTGTTAAATTTATGATTTAGCCCGGCTGGGTATTTTGATTTTAGACGTTGTATCCACTTATTTTCATGGGGCTCTAAAATCTTGCTAATGTTATCTGCTCTGAACTTTTCTATTCTCTCAATATATATATATATATATATATATATATATATATATATATATATATATATATATATGTATAAGTGAATTGTAGAAAGGCTAACGAAGGGATGTACTGGACATTTCACAAAATATGTATAACTTATAACTGAATACATCATCCTCTTATGATGTATCAATATAGTTTTATTAATACATTCGTCGTTAAGAAATTCCAACCAACTTTACGTTTTTATTTAAAATTTATAAATATATAATGTGGACAAATTATGCAAAATTGAAATAAAATATGTTAATATTGACAAATATAATTAGAAATGTATGTAAAATCTTGTGGAAATAGTTTTCAATATTATTCATAGATAGATTTTGTATGCTGATGTATTTATTTATATTACCCTAATTGAGCAACATTTAAAATATTATTCTCAATTCATCGCTGCTCATTGTCATCTGTCAACGCGAATCATCCTTTCAGAATTATCGACATTTTTCAATCGGTTTAAAATCGAAGTAAGAAACTCGATGGTTTATCAAACTATTATATTCGAGACTTCAGTATTCCTTATTTTCTTTATGCAATTTCGTACCCACAGCTTACGTTCCTGTCTCTCCTCCAAAACATAATATTTACACCGTTTTGTGGATATTTCAACCTGTGTGCCCGATGTCCTTCAGTTGTCATCTAGCCTTGCTCTATCCATCTGGCCCACTGAGAGTAACAATTTATTTAACAATTAAGACGAACCGAACAAAGATCAGGAAATAAAAATTCTGTCTTTATGTATTTTGTTTCTAACGTTAGAATTTGTTCTTTATTATCTATCTATCTTTCTGATATGAGATATTATTTACATTATCTACATTATTCGGACTATTGTCCTCATCTTTGTCGCCATATTTATTAAAACGTTTCGGCCGTTGTAAGCTCCGGCCTTTTTCAGGTGGTTGGAATATCGAACTCAACCATTTATTTCGCTCACTGGGGTAGACTGTTCTAGTTCCACTTGCCATGTTTTAATGGATTTCAGTTTTAATGAATGTCAGTTATCAGTTATCTCCTGTTAATTTCCCACTGAAAATTCTCCACTGCGTTAACCGGGTATTGAACTCACACTCTTTGGGTCCTGTCACTGGATCTAACAAACGCCTTTATCCACTGTGCCATATATTCTTTATGTTTTGTTATATTTTCAAATTTTCGACAATGCTTCTTGCTACAAAATTTAAAAATTTGAAATCATGACAGGGGATTTTTCTTCAATTCATTCCTTATACTGAACACAAATCATTTAGTCAAAGTTTTCAGTTTTCTCTTCTCTCACTTGTATTAGGGTCAATCAGGTACTTAATCTAGATTTTTCATAATCGTGTCGATCATTTTTGTTATTTGAAAACTGAAGATATTTAACATTTCACCCCAAGAAAGGCAATAAGGCTACTAAGAAGCTAGGAGTTACTAATTATTAGATACTGTGAGTGAGAAAATACTATTAAGAAAAAAAACAAAACAAGAGAACAAGAATGAAGAATACAGAAGATAACGATTGACATTACGCTTAAACTTTTAAAAATCAATGTTTATTGTGAAACAAGTGAGAAGTGTGATAGAAGAGACGTTTAACATAGAAATTAGCATAGTTTAATCTAGACATTTCACCTGAAAAATGGCGAGACCTTGCCGCCAATCTAGAAGTGCACTTAAATTCATAAAAGAATTCAGAGGAATGTTCCCCAGAACAATTACCATGAAAGTATTTATAGAAAAGACAGACGGAATCTATGTTACGGCAATAAGAAAATGTCTGAAGCTGAGATGACAGATCAGGACCAATGACACTGAAGGTTAATCTTTTGATTTTATCAACAATCTCTAAATATATAGCAGGAGCACCAGATCAATATGTTAGAAATGTAAAAAGCACGGACGAATGGCAGACTTATAAATATGTAAGATAAATTCTGGCGGAAAAATTGTGCCGCAGGACACAGTGAAACAACTTTCTTAGCAGCGAATATAGGAATTGATTCAATATATTCTTTCCACTTTATGTTAGCGGCAAACACGTTAGTTCTAGAAGGTGTCCTGATTTACTCCCATGGGATTAGCATCAGCCATATTGATCTAAGCTAAAAATGTAATAAAACATTTTTCATTACCCATCCAACCAGCTTTATGACCCATTGTAAAGTCTCATGTTTTCAATATGGCTATTAATTTAGGACTGAAATTCCGAACAGAGAAAAATATTTCAAGGTTTGCAAACCATTGATATTTCTCACTTCCTCGTGGGCTCTAATAAGATCTCGCTTAGTCTCTCCTACAACACACACATACAGACACACGCACATACACACACATGCTTTAACTAAAAATATAGCTGTAAAATTTCTATATAAGGGCAAAAGGTAATCTTATAGCTAACATGTTTCCTTCTCTTGCGGCCTTTATCAAAGTCTCTTTTAAGACATTTTTATGTTCATACATTCTTTTTATAGATAAAAATATTTAAGTAAATGCTCTGTTTATAATAAACAATGTTTATCAGCCTAAATGTCCGAGAAATTTTCATAGAAAATATTCGTCCTCCGACAGGAAGCGAAACTGTATCCTATACTGAACCGTCATATAGCCTGACGCGCTGTTAACCAATTGGGCCACAGAGGAGCGTTCGGTTAGCAAGGTCAATTATACTGTCTTTAAATCGAACGTTCCTTACCGAAGGCTGGTAAATGTTGTTTAATATTGTTTATTATCAACAGAGCATTTACTTAAATCTTTGTATCGATAAAAAGAATGTATAAACATAAAAATATCTTAAAATAATTGTCGGACTTTGTCCATTTCATATATATATATATATATATATATATCATTATTATTATTATTATTATTATTTTATCGGTGTTGATAAAGCGTGAGTGTTCATTGAAACGAATATATAATCCTGAACCAAAACGATTTATTCCATTGTTTTCTTTTATCCCAGCAGTTCTAACAAGAATAACAGAAAATAAATAATAAACAAATTAGATAATTCCCACAAAGGAAGGGACATCACATTATTCTGCGTGAAAACGGCATTAAATCAAAGAGAACTTTTAATTAGAATGAAAAAGACGCTGGCTGAACAATGTCTGAAGGTTATTGCTTGGCAGTGACGTAAGTGAAACAAAATTCGTAACTACCAATCAAGCAAGAAAACAAGTGGTGGTTATGAAATGGGTAAGTAGACCAGCCGTGATTGCGTTACAGAAGGAAGGGCTCTGATTTTGAAAGACCAGGAAACTCCGATGATCCCTGTTATCACTGACGACACCTTACTAATTCATCGGAAAGCGAATTTTGCAAACGACACACTCATATACTTACGCATACAAACACACACACACAAAGGCACTCATAGAAGCTTTACGTATTCACATGATTTTTAGATTGTTCTCTTTTGCAAAAGTTGAAGAAAAATGTTGTCCTCCATTTTAGTATAGGGATTAATTCATCTGGCCTGTTTAAGTTCGTGACAGTGTGACCGTGTTCACACATATCGGAAATGGCTAATAATGTTGGAAATCTTGAAAGAAAATATAAATGTAATCATAGACATTATTGTGTTTTTGTTGTTCTATACATAAGAGCATGTTTGTATTTAAAACTATAAGCGAGTGTGCAGGACAGTAGACAAAATATATTTGTAACAGGGGCTTAATATGACTTACAGAATATTTAATTTGATTCGTCTCATGTATAAAATTAATGACATAGCCGGATGCGAAAAACGTCCAAATTGCACTCATGTAATACTAATAGGCATTTAAGTGAAAAAAAAGCCCAGTTCTGTTAAAAACATTCAAAATGAAAGGAAGCTGATGGAATAAACGAAATATTTGACAGGTTAAATATGTCTTTTCCAACCTGGGAACTGCCTCTGTCACAAATGTCCAAGGGTCCGATGTAAAAAGTTAGCGACGTTTGTTCAACAAAAGTCGAAAATATTATATGATTATTGTACAGAAATCCGAACATTCTACCACGAGTAAGTCATGCTGCAGGATAATTGCTATAAATACATTTTCCAGCTAAAATTTGGTTTCTCAGATTAAACCCAAGTAGGACAAATATTATCTCCTGACACTGAAATTTGTTTAAATATTCCGAGAAAGAAATAATAAAAATCCCATTTGCGTTAAACACACGCATTATCCATGCATGTGAATATAAAGGGCCGGCGTGTACTGCCACGGAGCACTCTCACTGGAGGTTATAAGTGTAACCCTCGTAATCATATCAATATTTACTTTTTCTACCTACACTTATATCAAAGTACAGTTTATCTTAACCTTTGACATGACGATACACACACACACACACACACACACACACACACACATACATATATATATATATATATATATATATATATATATATATATATATATATATATATATTATATGTATATATATAAAGTACAGTTTATATGTGTCTGATTGTTCCTGTGTCCAAGCAACTCCTCAGCTACCACTGGTCCGATTTCAATGAATCATAAGCTCATTCAAAAGTCCTAGAAAATTTACGCGCACGGAACTGAGCCCAGATTCAGGGTTGCCAGATTGTGTGAGGTTATAAATATATATTAATATATTATACTAGCCATTGTCTTTGCTTTCATAGTTCAAGGGGTGTAACTCTTATTGTCCTTTTGTATCCAAAATTGCAGTTCACATTTTATTATAAACTAGCTTAAAAGCCGCCCTATCTGAAGACATTTCATCTAGTTCCTGTGGGGGAATCTTGGTTTGGCCAACGTCACAATATCTAGAGAGGAGTAGATGCCATAGACATCAATAAACTACAGAAGAACTCAAAATTGCTCGCTGCATTTAAGTAATGAATTAATGTTTATGATTACCTTTTAAAAGTTCAACGATAATTCTTCTTTAGCCACTTAATTTAAAGACGATTTGTGTACTTAGATCCTTATTTTGCGTACAAACAATTATTTTTATTTCATGGGTGAGAAAACAGTGGACAATTTATGAGATAAAATTAATATTGTATAACGATGGAAAATAGAAATTAAAATTAGTTATACATTCAACATTTGAAGAGTTAAAGAAACTTAAGTGCTAATTAAGCAAAGCATATTATGGAATCTATAATGATTAAATGCGAAATTGGAGCTCAGTACTCCCAGGAATTCTGAAATTAAAAAATCCCACCTCTACTTTATTATTAATTTGGTATTTACTCGACGCCAAAAGAAGTCGCAATGTGACGCAAGATCGGTTTAATGTATGAAGCGCGAGCGCGTACATCCAATCTAGGAACAAAAATTCCCCGACACACACAACCGTTGGTTACGCTGGCCTCGGTGCGAGCACTGATCACTCTCTCTGGTGCAATGAGAGGTCGCCGCGTCAGGTAGCTGTTCCCCAGGGATGGGTACATCTTCAGTATTATTTTCCTTGTTGCCCCTCTGTTCTTTGACAGAAAAAAACCCTGAGTGCACTCTGTCCAAAGACAGAGACGCAACTGAGAGATGATAAATAAACATGTTACAAATAACTCGACAGTGCGTGTTAAACGCGGTATTTACTCTGTCCCCCCATTAGGACGAGATGTGATGCAAGGTCGATTTTTAGGTGAGAAACCGAGCGTGTACACTTGGGAAAGGGACAAAAATTCCCCTCAGCCCCCGCAACCGTCGGTTGCGCTGGTCGAGGTGCGAGAACCGATCCCTCCCTCTGGTGCAATGGGAAGGCGCGGCCTCAGGTAGCTGTTCCCCAGGGCTGGGCACTTCTTCAGTATTATTTTCTCAGTTGCCCCTCTGTACTTTGACAGTGAAGCCCCTGAGCACACTCTGTCCAAAGACAGAGCGCAACTGAGAGATGATAAATAAACGTATTACAAACAACTCGACCGTACACGTCACACACTAAAAGCTCAATATCTGTATTATATCTTATCTAATATCAGGTTTAACTAATTTACATATAGATTTTTTTTTAAAATTATATCATTAATTAACTGTCGTTCATTAATTTTTTTATTCGAGAATTGTTTTGATTTTCATATGAAAAAATAGTTCTTTTTAAGCCTATTTTCTTATACAGTGTAGAAAAGTGTTTAAAATTTGCATTTTACTTGACCTTCAGCAAGTTGGCATCTATTTGTAAAACTTTCCTTAACTATAACTAGCCACTTTATGAATGAAATAATCATTTAAAATATTTCTTTCAAAGATTCCAACGAGTGAATATATCTCAATTTGCCAAGCGATAGCGAGCGGGCGAAGTCTGTTATTACGACATAAATGATAATAAGCACGAATATTAAACGATGAAAAACATTCGGGGATATTGACGTGATTCTGTTTTTAGTTTTTTTTTTGTTTTTTTTTTGCGTCCATATTGCTGAATTTATTTTTATATATTTTAAAACTGGTTAAACATGACATTAGTCTTCTGTGCCCCGCCAGCCGTCTACTTGGCAATGTGATCTGAAACTAATTTGACACTAAGTGTAAGAGATATAAATAATTTTGTCACAAAAAGATAAAAATGAAAAGATTGAAAACACAAGCTCTACCTACCCACATTATGAAAGTAACACTTATAATGTTATGTCAGAATTTAGGAACAATTTGTATTACCATAAGTTTTATTAATTTTCAATTTTTCTGTTTGAAATGTTCACCTATATTCCATACGATCCATTATTGTATATAATTAGCTTACAATAAAATTTGTATTTTATATGAATTCTACCTAATGAAAATAAGAGTGTTGGGGGCCGTGTATCATAGATTCGAGGTAGGGGACGAGAATATTACCAGCTCTGTTATATATATATATATATATATATATATATATATATATATATATATATATATATATATATATATGTCGTTTTTTTTTTTTTGGGCCTTGAACTCGTATGCCGGTCGATTTTTTTTTTCGTTAACGTACATGTTCATGGTTCTTTCTTGTTTTATACCTTCTTTTTTCCTTCGATGTTGGCTTGTTTATTTGCAAATCAATATACTGAAGGTTTTTCCAGCAGTATAGTTTCTTATACTTATAAGATTTCTATTAAGTATATATATATATATATATATATATATATATATATATATATATATATATATATATATATATATATATATATATTCTACGCACACAGACACAGAGACATAGAGAGATGAGATATTGGGAAATTGTACTCATTTAATATTTTTTAATGTTGCGGCTGAGTGTTGATGTCTTATATTTTGCCGACTGCATTGTATAGTAAAATCAGAAAAAGTGCACAATCACACAATTCACTCCGACAGAAATTTGGAAAAGGCATGCTGTAGTGCTTGGCATTCACGCCGAAAGTTCCGAAACGATCATTTCAGAGTTTTTGGGTCTCGATCTAATGAATGTGTATTTGATTCGAAAAGAGTTGGATGATTCTAATGGTGATTACGAAGGTACCACAGCACAGAAATCTCACTCTAATCGTTCTGATAAGAAAAACCAGAATTTGTTAGGTTAGTTCCCCAGACTCAACACAGACGTTTACATCAAGTCGCTTGAGGAGGGAATGTTGCCCTGGGAAAAGAGGGTGGG
>CAHIKZ030000163.1:282500-285000 GCA_903632075.3 Acanthosepion pharaonis | reverse complement strand
TGTAAGCAACGTTGAGGTTGGTTAATATCTAGATGCGTAATGCCTTGAGAGTAGAGTACCAGCTGGTGTGCGCATTGATGTACGGGTGGCGTAATGGAGAATGCCTCGGAAGATTTAGTCGGAGAACCAAGTTCCAATTCCAGTTGTGACCGAAATATTCACATACTTTGGCAAAGATATGAATCAGCCTCTCCTCCCTACGCTAACTTTTGATTAGTTACTGTAACTTCTATCACTAAAACATTATTATTTCCAAAAATTAGATTGAAATAAAATAAAAATTACGTACACAAAATTTAGATTTTGTCATTAGACAATGTTATCCCTGCTAAACAAAATATTCTTAGCAATCAATTATATTATTAATTTATATAAGTTCTATGTTTTATCATGTATTCATCATGTATTCTTCTCACTTTTATTGTTTGGAAGAGATTTTATCAGTTTCAGTTGATCCGATTTTATTTATGTCTTTATTTATGTGTGTTTTTAAGTGGAGTAGAAATTATCTTCTCGGGCGTGGATTTGAAAATGAACACGAAATAATTGTTTACAAGTTCATCTTGTCCTGTGAAATTAGTTATCGTTATTTTCTCCAAAAGGCAATAGGTTGATTTATTTGAGATTTTGTTGGAATCTCTTACTGTTTTTCTTATTTCCCATGTTTTTATTGGTGTATTTTCTTTGCTGTTTATGAGTTGTCATATATAATTTGAGAGGGTAGTACTATTTACATATCTTCTATTTTAAGTGATTTCTTGTTTTTAACTTCTCATTTTACAGATACCTTCTGATATTTCCATATATTTTTTCACGTTTCTTTACGTTTTACTGTAGCATAATATTCAATGTTATGTTGAGATAGTTACAAGCGAAAGAGATTTAAATAAATATCTATATATTTTAAAACGTGAATAAATTACTGATTCCACCAAAACATAATTTGAATATTCATGCAAAACTCAAACGATTGTCGGATTTTAAAGTAAATTTCAGGACTTCAAAAAATGAATTTACTTTTATTTTCATTGTCAGAAAATCTTTGTAAACATATTTCCTTACATCTCACACACCTTTAATGTCATGAGATCTTTGGAGAATTTATATCATCAATTTTAATATGAAAGAGCCCGAGTTACAGAAAATCTACACTGAATTGTAAAATAAAAAAATGAATAAGACAAAGAAACTTTAAAACGGATTTAATTGCTTATAGGAATGTGATATATTATAGAACTATTATCTTAAGAAAAAATATTCACTGAATAATGAAGTTTTACAAGAAACGTTTATTTTTTTTTTGAAAATTTAATTCAAATAAATTATAAAGTTTTAAATACTCTCTATTACGTTGTACCGCATAGATGATATCGTTATTAAATAAAAGAACTGTATTTATAAATCCTAAATGGAGTAGCTTATTACAATTCAGGAAATCCAGTGCTAGGTTTTTGTAAACACACGACATTATCAGAAAATAAGAGCGAAAACGCTAGCGAATTTAAAGCCAAAGTGCCTAAAATTCAATAAAAGATCAGTTTATTTAGAATTAGATTATTGGGTAGGAAACACACGCGCACACACACACACACACACACACACACACACACACACACACACACACACACACACACACACACACACACACATATATATGTATGTTTATTTATACATACATATATATATGCATCTATGTGTGTATGATGTGTGTATGTATATATATATATATATATATATATATATATATATATATATATATATATATATATATAAATGGCGCTCACGTTATATTCGTCAATGTTGATATATACCTCTAATTAAATATAGTTTAGAGTTTACAAAATCACGATGTAAGAGTCACAAAACTTATTTAGTTACTAAATTTAGTTATTAAATTTATTAAATTTATGTAGACATATATTGCATTAAAATTCTTATTAAAAATATATAGAATAAAGTATATTTATATCTTGCGGAAATGTTAGTAGTTTAATCATATTGTACATAAACTCACACTCATATATATATATATATATATATATATATATATATATATATATATATATATATATATAATAGGAAATAAGTAAAAGCATCAGAAAATGAAAAGACAATAAACACTTTCTCGGGGAGAAAATAGCTACATTCAATCTACGAGACAAAGGAAATTACTAAATAAACGATCGAAACTTATTAAAAAAACTTACACAGAAAATATATTTATTACGTTAAATAAAACTCGAGAAATAAGAAGGAATACTTTTTAACATATCACCAAGGAAAATGGAAATGTATGCACTACAGATAATGCAATTAATGTAATATACAGTACTGTTTTCGTCAATAACAAAGCCAGTTCTCTTTACTATTTAGCAAATAAGATAACCAATCTCCAAAAGGAAAGCAATAAACAAATAAATAAAATAATAAAAAAATTTACTAAATAAAATATTAATTAATTAAATTAAATACCTCACTACAAATTTAAGAAAAGTAACAA